>JABTTQ020001377.1:600000-822414 GCA_016081115.2 Rehmannia glutinosa
TTTTGCACGCAGGGACCGAGCACTTCGAGAAAGGTAGTATGGAGATATTACTTGTTTAGGTAATTCTCTTGATTTTCGTGCAACGGATCTTTTTGATTATCTCGACTTGACCGCATTTCCTTGCTTTTCCCAGGTGACTTAGAGTCACTTCCAATCATTGGATGACTCTTGTCACTTCAACTTGAGACTTGGCTTTTCTTGAGTTGACTTGATCGATGCTCCACTCATTTGCATCTGCATCTCACCGCTTCTTGAGAGAGTTCGTCTACTCTTATTTGCCATACTCGGTTGTCTCGCAGCAGAGTCTTCCTTCTAGTCTTGATTTGTCTTCTTGCATGTTAGGGCGTAGGGCCGACTTAACTCGGCTTGGCAGCTCTATTTATTACAATGCATTTTACAACAAGAATTGGGGTGCCAACTTCCTATTCTAAGTTTTACATGGCATTCATCAAAATCTAAACAATAAATTTCCTAACACATACCTTGATATCTAACTTATTAACAATTTTAATGTTATAACCTCAAAAGATAAATTTGTAGACCCATATATGGTTTAAGCATATGTCAACTTAACACTAGCGCCCTCATCAAATTCTTATGAAACGCATTGGAAATTTAATTCGAGCCTAAGTAATTTCCATCCTACTCGATAATCAAATCTTAAGTGTTAATATCACATATCATATATATATATATTGACTATGTGTAAGATTCACACTTATGTATTTTATCTATAACTAATATCGATATTAGAAGCCCAAATGATAAACACATAGATCCACCTACGCTAGCACCCTCATTCATTTCTATGCAATCACATTATCTATTGATAATCGAACTCAAACCCAAATAATTCACATCCTATTCGATAATTAAACCTTAATCTTTGAATAAATCCCAGCAACATAATTATTTCAACTTAACTTAACCCGAGTTTTAAGATCATCCACTAGTAATAATCTAATCCACGGTGGGGAATCTTGTCCTGGTTAGCTTAAGTGTAGTTCTTTTTACACCCAAGCTCGATACCATATCTCGTAACGTCCCTAATTTAATAAACCAAAATTAATCACAACGGTCTCGGTTAACGAATAACATACTCAATATTCACTAACTTAAGTTCCACAAGCGTGTTTGTCCAAAAAAAGTACGATACGTTAAACTTATAAAGCTAGGGATCTAAGTCTACCAAAAAAAATTACAAAGTAAATCCAATTACATAAACTAAGTATATTACAAATAATGCAATGGAAGTCCTAACTTATAAGACTTAATAATAACAATTAACACATAAAAAAATAACTTAATCAAAAGACAATTACGCTTCGAAATGCTTAAGGCAAAATCGGAGAAATGACACAACACGATTCGGATTTTGCGTTACTCTTGTCTTGGTGTCAGAATCGGTTCGTGTATCTCATAAATGTTTTAGAAAAACAACGTGGGGTGAGCTAAACGAGCTCGGTGGATAGGGGAATGAGAATGCAAGAGTTATTAATAAAAACTTGAAAGAAATTCTTTGAGTTAGTATCTTAGTGAACAAAAATATTTCATGCATGCAAATGAATGCGTAATTGTCAAGACTAATGTTAATTACAAAACCTACCAAATAAATACCCCTACACAAGTAGGCAATATCACGAATAAGCAAATTATATACAAATGATATTGCAATGGTATCGAAATGGAATATAAATTGTACTAACTCACGATGTTCAAAGTTCTTGCATCAAATACAATATTAGCACAAATACGATAAAACACATTTCAATGATTCACGCTAATTTTAAAACGGACAAGATTTTATGCCCCATTTTAAAATCCAACAGATACACAAAATAAATACAGGTCGATGTTGATCAAATACCGAACCTATTGCATTCTCCAACTCACCAGGCCGAAGCCTCCCGGCTCCTTATTCCTCCGAGTGGCTCCACGACTCTTTAGTGTGGGTTTATACCCAAAGTTCATCATATTCGGGAATATACCAATACTACGACCAGTCTCATTTGCCGTCTCGGCCACGACCGAAACATGGAAATAGGCACATGTGTAGCCGAGCAAACACAACAGCAACCTGTTCGGTTGATTGCCCTAAACTACACACGCCAAACGGGATACGAACGGAAATGGAAACAATTTCATTAACATAAATCAATCTCCATGACAACTAAGTGAGAATGGTAATGATAAAATATTAATGAATTTCAATATAGGGGAAACAATTAAATAAGGTATAGAGTGATTAAAATACTCGCATACATGACATTGCAATATAAGAATAGAAATTTCTAATATTAACGATTACTAATAAAATTCGTCTATCTCGCATGTGAGAAGTTCCTCATTTCGTAAAAGTGATGAGGCTACGTGGGTAATTCATCTTATCTTAACTAGGTTAATTCTTATTCAATGAAAGTACAATATTTTCAAGTCATTTATAAAATTTCTTCATTAACGCCATATGAATCCTCTGATTAGTCAAGCGTAGATTTTTTAAATTTAACAAAATAATAATGAAGGGGTAACTTTAGTCCTTTAGTACGAAAATGATGTTACTAAATTTCATATTGATTTACTATTAAGTTAGTCTTGGGTAATTGATTTACAAAACGGTTGAATTCAATATTTGAATCTCTAATCAATTCATATTCTAATTTGTTCTATCTATCTATCCATCTCTATATATGTATTTTATATTCTTAATATGTCCAAATTTGATTTACACCATAAAATCATTATTAATTATGATTCAAGTATATTTTCAAGTTTAGATTATGAGTTATGAATATTACGTAATATTATCTAATTTTGGCATTATAACCAAACTTGTAGAATTCTCATTCTTTTTATTTATATATATATATATATTTTATATAACTAATCAACAAATAAATACAATAAATAGAATGTAAGTGCCATAATTAAATTCAGTTTTGTTTTTGTCTTTCTTTTCAAAAAAAACAATAAATTATTATTATTATTTCAGGTTATAAGATATAATTATATAATTACTTTAATATTTGGTTTAATCAGAATGTATCTCAATTCCTAGATTGGTCTTTTAATAATTTAAGCCAAATAAGGTAAAACATTTATTTTTGGTCCAAAGATAAGGATTTTGGAAAGATGGTTGAGAATCTTATTTATATGAATAAATAAATCGATGTTATGGTATTTTATCATTCTCACGCCAATTTTTTTTTGTCAATTAAAATAAAGTAACCTAATTTATGGCACAAATAATTATATTCCACGTTATACTTTATGAAGATACATTTTTGATAGAATAAGATTTAACCTACTAAATAATCAAAACAATATTCACCCCTTTGGAATAACATCGCCCAAATGAACGATTAAAGTAATCGACTTTGAAATATATATATATATATATATTTGGTACTATACTTTTATTGGATTTTTTTATTTTCATTTAATTCAAGTCCTTATCATCACACAAAATCACAAACATACACAACTTAACAAGAAAATTAACCAGGCAACTTCATGCTTATTTAAGGAGAAATGCAAATCCAGTTTATATATATAAATATATATATATATGTGTGTGTGTGTGTAAAATAAAAATTTCCCACTTAAAAAAAAATTAATGTTTAAAGTTTTCACCGACATTGGTGGATCTAGCGGAAGGAGTAATGCGACGTGACGGTAGTGGTCGGGTGGCGGCGGCTATTAGTGGTGGTGGTGGTTACCTCTGCAGGCGGAATTTTCGGCGGTGGTTGGTGGTTGCGGACGGTGGGGGGGAAAAATAGAAAGAGAGGAGAAGAGGGAAAAAAGTAAAATAAGGGAGAAAAGATGGTCACGGTGGTGGTGGCCGATGGCGGCGTGCGGACAGGGGGGGGGAAAGGAAAAGAGGGAGGAGAAAATAGAAAAAGAAAAAGAAGGAAAAAAATATAGGAAAATAAATTTTTGGTAAGGTGGCTGCAATGGCCGGTTGATGGAGATGGGCGGTCGTCGGAGAGCGGGGAGAGGGTGGGGAGAGTTGCACCTAATAGTGTGTGAGAGTATGTGAAGAAATCTGAAAAATGAAGTAGAATTAGGGTTTGAGGGTATTTATAGGACCCTAAATGGGTAGGCTTTTTAGTTTGGGTTGGGTTTGATTGTGGGCTTGGGTGTGGACTTGATTGAAAATTGCTAGGCTTAGAATGTGGGCTTTAGTATTAATTATAAAAATGCTGAAAATATATAAATGGGCCAAAGTAGTTAACTTATATCCAGTGATATAATTAATTTTGATTCATTTAGCCCAAATAACTAAAAAAAAAATATTATATCCATTTAAATTACAAAATAATATGATTCTAATCTTAACAAATAAAAATTTAGTAATACATACTTAATTAAGTAATATGCATTGGTAAAAAAATTCAAATTCAACAAGTAAACAAAATGTATATGATAAATAATTAACTAAATAAAATTAATCAAAAAATATATAATATTAATCTCAATATAATACAAAAATTAGGTCGATATAAAGAATACTAATGTCAAATACATACTAAAAATTACTCTAAGCTAATAAATAATACTACTATAAATTATTAGAAATATAATTTATTAGTTATCTCAAATAAAATTTTAGGTCTATAAAATGTGGGGTATCACATTTTTATTTCCATGATAAATCAAAAAAATATGTATACTTTAAATTAAAAAATGTGTATACTTTAAATGACTTTTTCTCTATTTAACGTATAGAGTTCTCATTTCAAATTAACTTTCACAATTTAATTAGTTAATAATTATTTATATTAAATTTATTCAAAATATTTATATATATCTTGTATAAAATTACTCTTTAACATGATATTTTTTATTAGCTAATGCATTTATACTTTAAATTTTTATTCATCACAAACTTAAAATTATATAATATATATTAAATGTATTTTTATTAAATATGTAAAATATTATTATTAATTTTTCAATTATTTAAACAAAAAAATAAGTATAAGTTTATTAATGTTAAATATTTTTAAAATAATTTGTTATTTTACTAAAACTAATAGATGATGATAAAATGGTAATTTCATAACGGAATATGAATATAAAATAATGTTATAATAGTATAAGGGGCAAAGTGATACAAATTGAGAGTACAAATGGGTCAAATGATACAATTGAATGTACAAGGGGTAAAATGAGATTCAATGAGAGTATAGGGGGTAAAGTGAGAATTACCCTTTAAAAAACTCACTTATTTATCAAACAATCACACTCTCTAAAAACTTTTCTCTCAACCAATCACACCCTAAATTTTGAATTTTTTGTCTAGTCTCTGCATTCAAGTTTGAGTCATAGTTTTTTCTTCTTCCATCGCCCTTCGCACCGTCAATCCTTCCATTCGGTTTTCGCTCATTTGTCACCCGCGATTGCTAACCTCGAGTTTGTCGTCCGACATAGCTAGTTTTTCTCTTCTTCCACCGATGTCCGTCCGTTCAGTTTTTGTTTACGTTGCCTTCCATTTGCTAGCGTCAGTTGCTCATAGTTTCGCCCTTGTTCCACTGCTTTGCTCCTTTCGTCCGTTTACTTTTTATTTTCGTTTTCGTCCATTTGCTAGCCTCAGATGTCGTCCGACAGAGCCATAGTTTCGCTCTTCTTCCACCGCCGTTTGATCGTCCGATCATTCAGTTTTTCTCAAGATTGTTTTTTATAATATTATTTTTACGATTATGAATTTAGCAAGAAAATATGAATATTAATTACGATTCTTGTTTTTACAGGTTTTTACAGTTGTCATGGACATGGTGGGTCAACAAAGAAAGTTATTCTTGGTCAATATTGTTTTACTAATGAGAAATTGGTGGGAAAATCTGGTTTTCAACGTAAACCACGATGGGTTATAGAGGAGGACATGCTGGTTCGGTGGAGCTTTGTTGTCCACTATAGTTGATGTATCTCTCATTTTGTGTAAGAAAAGTACCATTCAAATGAAGTTTGCTGAAAAGATTACAACTTCAGAGACTAAGGTGTTCCTTATTATGTTCCTTGTTATCTACCCCATATTGTCAATATGTTCGACTATATATGGTAGGTCTTGCAAAATTAAGCTTCATTGGTATCTCCAAATGTTGGCCTTAGCATATTTATTTTTGTTTCTTCTTATTACTTTTGCTAACTTAATTGTGTTGTTTAAAGATTTTGGGCTTGTAGAATGTATTTATACTTTGCAGTGTTGGAGGCTACTTTACATCGGTTCCAAGTTGGTCTCATATATCAATGCGTTTCTAATTCCGATCTTGAAAGTCAAGGGCGATCTGTAGTTTTCAAAGCCCGAGGCGACACATAAATTTTGTGCCCTCATAGTAGTGTGATACAACGATTTTTTTAACGTATTGCTAGTTATCATTTTACTTGTAAAAAGTGTTGAAGAAGGGTTATCTCAATTTAGTTAAAAAGGAGTGTTTTAGAAATTGAAAGTTAGAAAAGAGATTATTTTTCTTGATAGGAAGAATAGCTATTTAAGGCTAACAAATAAAAGAGAGCTATGGTGGAAGAATATTTGATTCTATTAATTATTCTTCTCAAATGTTTTTGCTTGTTAGAAAATGAGCAAGGCACCCTATTTATACTAAGGCAACTTCCTAACCAATGACTAGGGATTTATTTAATCTAAAGGCTATCCACTAGAATTATCTTCCAAAATATATGGCAACCTAGAAGTTTCTACAAGCTTTTTTTCAACTAATATCTAAGATATTTCTAGAGAAATTCTAGAACTTGAGGCATTTTGGCTTGACTCTTATTTTATCTTTTAACTAAAAAATATATTTTCAAACCTAATAGTATTTTGAAATCAAGTTTATATTTCAACAAAAAAGATCACAAATGTAAGTCAATATGGTCACATTCATATAAACCAACAAGACCAACAACTAAATTCATATATGTTGATAGAATCATGGTTATATATGCCAACAAAGAAAATCTCATATAAGTCGAAAGAATTGTAGCACGTAAATACTCCAAAAGTTTCGCAGAGTATAGATGTGATCGCAGATGTGATCACATTTGCAATCACATACAATAGAATAAAATGAAAAAGAGCAAGACACGAGATGTAAAAATTTATCTACAAGCAAACTAGCTTGTAGATGTGCCAATATGGCGAAACTTTCCACTAGTAAAACCGTTTGATTCCGCGTACGAAGAATACTAAAATCAACTAGTAGAAAATCAATGGAAAACTCCAATGTAGAGGAGATCGATCTTTGTAATACAACTCATCCAACAATAATGTGTATGGACATCGTTTATCACAATACTAAAAACCATGGATGAAAACAAGCTAACAAACACAGCGGCAGATTGAATGTTATTGCAGGATGTAGTCACATCCGAGATCGCATTCAGCACAATGAAGCTCCTTGTGCTTGAATGACTCTAAACTCTTTCAACTCTCTTGTATCTCTTATATATCTCGTGTATTTAATGAGCACGTCCATCTCTCTTTTATAATCGTCAAGACCTTCCAAAGAGTACCTAATAAATATGGAAAGAAGATATATACAAATATATGACAAGTATATCATTTATGTTAGGAAACAAGATAAATATCAAAGAGTCCTAATATATCTATACCATATCAATATGAAATCTTTTTAATCTATTTACAACTCAATCTTACCATAAATCTAGAAAGGAAAAACAAATCAAGACACAATCCTTTATTTTAGGAAATTATTTAGGCTTAAAATTACGCCCTAACAATCTCTCCTTTTTGCCTTTCTCGACAAAACACTTTTCAAGCACAAATCAAATTCCCCGAATCGCACGCACCAAAATCTCCCCCTGAATCACATCTTTGAACAAAATGCAATCACATTTAAGAGTTGTAGGTCCCAAGGGGTGTGAAATAAGGTTTAGAAGGAGGTTGAATAAACCTTACCAAAATTTTGCAAAAAGTTCTTTTAAAAAGTTGCAACCGATTGACTAAATCGGCTTTGTCGAGGAGACTGACTAGGTTAGTTATTCATCCGAAGTTTCCTACTTAATGCAGACTCAAGAGAGTTGTTAGTATAACTAGGTTTTTTAAGCCAAATGCTTAACTTGGTTGATTTGGTTTTAGTAGCGGAAGACTTAACACCCTTGACTTATTTAAAGCTAGTTTTACACTTGTTTTAGCACTTACCTATTATCGGTTGGGATAGCAAATGTAAACTTATCGCAGATATAAAATAAATATGCAGGAAAGTAAAGTTGAAAGTAAATAGACACAAATATTTTTATAGAGGTTCGAAGATGGGGTAATTCTTCTAATCCTCTCTTCTCCAACTCCCGTAGGAATCCACTAAGTATTGATCGCGGTTTACAAAGTGATGAACGATGCTGGAGGCAATCTTGATCACACAACCGACTTCTCCTATGACTCGGTCTAGAGATGCCTTGATCACACAATTGGTTTCTCTTTGCGACTCGGCTACTTCACGAGGCGGCATTCTACTACAACTCACTTCTCAAGTTCTTCGATTTGATCATGTAGCCCTCCAACAAACTTGATATTTGGTTCAATCTTGAACCTTTCTACAATTCTTCACTTGGAAAGTAGACCCTTGTAGTTTTTCAAAAGTTCCTCTTCAACTTGGTGATTCCTTCTATCCTTCAATAAGTGTTGGATTTGAGATACTTGCAATTTGTAGGCTTGAGGATTAATGGATATTTTCTTTTCTTATATATGTGTATGCTTAGCAATTGTTCTTGTATCTCTCTTGTGTCTTTTTGTTTGCAGTATATCACTTGCATCCGTAATTTCTTTTGAACCTCGGCCTTTTATACTATTATTTGAAACATTGTCCATTGAAGAGATAGATAAATGTTCAAACAATATTTCAATGGTCGTTGGCTTGTCCCGACATGCTTTCTCGGCGTGTGATTGTGCCACTTCCTCGTATTCTTGAATGTTCCACTTCTGTGGTCCGACACCCACTTGAAGTTTCATTTGGCTTATTTAATTCCCATGTCTTGGACTTGATCACTTTTAGGACCGGAAGTATAGAGACATTTCTAAAATAAGTAATCCTCTTGATTTCGCGTGCAACGGTTTGCTATCGATTGTCTTTAACTTGATCGCCACTTATAACTCAGGGACTTGAGTCATTTCCAATCTTAGGATTGACTCGTTTGTCACTCTATCTTTATGGACTTGGCTTCCTGGTTGACTTGGTTGACACATCTCACACTGTTCCTCACCGATTTTCCTTCGATCGAGTTCATCTCTTCTTCTAAGTCATACTCATTGACTCACAAGAGAGTATTCGATCCACCCATAGCCGACTTCTTGTAATGTTGACTTGGTCGACTTAACTCAGATCTCTTCCAGGTTCCTTCTTTTACAATATATAATTACAAGAAAAATTGAGTGCTAACTTCCTAATTTAAGTTTTACATGGTATCATCAAAATCTAACAAATAAATTCCTAACCATTTCCCCTTTTTGATGATGCCAAAACTTAAAACATGCAACTTAAATAAATAGCATAAATACAGACAATGCAAAGAATAAAGAATGTATGCTTGAATCCTTCTTTTATTGACCATAGCATTCTTGTGCTTTACATAGTTGTTTACATAATGTATCGAGAGACTTTCCTATACAAATCTCTATACAAATACATCAAGACAAATGTATATAAGCTATGTTACAAGAAAATTTATAGGCTTATTACGTAAGACTTACATAAATATGTATTTACATCAAAATACATGAAGGGGTTCACAAAGACACTTCACCGCTTTGTTGTTTTCTTTCTCTTTGTTCTTTGACTCTTCTTCTCGTCTCATCCATCAGCCCTCTTTTTTCTTCTTCTCTTCTTCTTCTCTTTTCATTTTTTCATATGCTCGCTTTAGCAAGCAGGTCATCCCTCCACTTTCGCTCTTCCCGCTTGCGCAGCGCAGTTCTCTCATTTTCACCTGCTTGTCTTTTTGAGCCTCAACGTTCTTTTTGCAACTTCAATGTTGGTAAGGTGATCGTATCCATCCCAAAGAGATAATTCCAT
The DNA here is from genome assembly GCA_016081115.2 of Rehmannia glutinosa. Lineage (NCBI taxonomy): Eukaryota > Viridiplantae > Streptophyta > Magnoliopsida > Lamiales > Orobanchaceae > Rehmannia > Rehmannia glutinosa. The sequence continues at coordinate 610,023 of JABTTQ020001377.1, forward strand.
CCTGGATCTACGAACGAGACATCTTTTGCTTTTGGTCGAGGTTGAGAGCCTCTTATACCACCACTATGTCTTCCCCTTCCCGACTCGGCTCCCTTCCTCCGGGAGTGTATCGTATAGAGTCTTATGCTTTCCGAGTGGCTCTTTGGAAGTTTTCGCTTATCACCGATTGACATAATTCCCGTCCCTTTTCCCAATACAAATCACAGTTTGAGGCTTGAGCGAGTCATTCCTTTAAAATAGCTTTCAATCTGAGTCTTGAATTCTCTCTCGATCCGGGGCTCGAGATCCATCATCGGGCATAGTAATTTCTCTCGGGGTTGAATCGCAGGTGTAGTACTTCCCATTTGGTGGACCACCATATTGCTTCATTATCTCTTGAACGCGGCGCCTAGTTTCTCGCCTACCTCTTTCAAATGCAGCTTCAATGGCCCTTCTTTTGTCTTTCATGGCCAATACTGACTTTCTCAATAGGTAATCTCATGGGTAGCTTGTCGAGAATATCGCTATGACTTGACCTAGCCGAGGGGTTTAAGCAAACATCAACTTCAAATCCTTCGAACTTCCTTCCCCTCACCGCGCTCACCTCCTTTCATCTTCAATCCCTTAGGGGTATCCTCTTCCCCTTTTTGGCATCATCATCACCAAAAAGAGAGGTATCCCAGGAACAAACCACCGAGTAGAAAGTTCATTCTACTGCTCATCGAGTTTTGCTTGAGTCTGCTACATCGTATGCCTTACAAAATTCAGAGCATGTGACTTTTGAATCTACGATACAATTTTCATTTCGATCATGAGAAGGTCAATTTCTCATTCATATTGTTTTTTAGTCCGCAATCTCATTCTTGTGAAAATGTTGTAGCGACTTCATATCCGACTTGTTGGACTTTTCACTCCTTGCAATATACTCCTTCATCCACTATCGATGCATCGAATTGTCCGCACTCCACAATAGCTGCTTTCACAAATAAGGCTTTGAAGTGACGGACTTGCTCAGATCTCATAGTTGTCTGTTTGCAGACGACCCATTCCCAAATCCCGACAACAATCCTCGTAAATTAGCTAGGAGGGTGGCATCCCGATTGTCTGCCTGAGATCCTAAGATGCTCGATGGCATTCCATCTTCTCAATCTCCTCACAAATAGTCTTGAAGGCTTTACTTTAACTCTGTTGGTGAGGCCGAATTTTACTACTGAAATTTCGCATCAAAATCGAAATCCATTGGAACAATCATATCCGAGGGGATGACAGCTGCACCGTATATTTCCTTAAGTCTGCAGCGATTAAAGCTTTCTAATTGCGGCAATTCAACGGTGAAGGGAAATTCTTCCTCAAAAACATCATCTCGAACAAATGGGATCCCGAGTCTTTTTCTGTGGAGCCTTCCCTTGTTCTTGATAAGTAGAACCAGCTCTATGTACCTCAGTGCGGCAGCCTTCATCGGCAGATGTCACGCTGGGTGGGAGTCTGCGCCGATGACTCGATTGCGGGGCGATTATGATGGCTTGCCTTGGTGATCGAGCCACATTTGTGTGTGAACAGACTTCCTCGGTCGCAGATATGTTTTGCTAAGTGAAGAACCCGATCCTCGCCTATATCATCAGCGTCATCGGAGGATAATGAGACCTTTGGGGATGGCTCATCATCGAAATTGACCTCATTCGAGCCGCCTGGTCACCGGCTTGGCTCGAGATTGCGAGAACATCTTCACCGGGTCCACTATTCGATTTTCAGCCGGGTAGAGTCGCCTTCATCCTCCGACCCTAAGAATGATGTGTCAAGATTCTCTTTCGTGGGCAAAGACCTTCAATCATAGGGATGTTCTTATCACCTTCATCCTTACCTGAGAGAAGTCTCAACCTCCCTAAGGCCTTCAATACCCCAGCAGCCTCAATCGCCGCAGTTGTCTTATACATTCTCTTCTTCGAGTCGCAACTATCTTAGGGTCTTCTAATGTGGCATCCATCGAAGTCTCAACTCCTCGGTTGTACTTTCAAAGCCCATAGTGTTAACTCCTGGGGCTTAACCATCCTTTGCTTCAATCATGCAGCATGTTGTTGTCAAACACTTCAATGCGGTGACATTTCACCGAGATAGACTTAACTATCTAAGCATCGTTAATGTCACCCCCGCTTTTTGTAAGTTCTTTTCCTTCGCCTCCTAAATTCATTGATTGGTCTCCCACAAAGAACATCCAACCCGCTATGGTGGAGAGAGCTTCCCCCTCACTAAGCGCACCACCGAGTGAATGATAGTTGGGTCAATCTGCTCTTGAGATGCGATCGCTATTTCCATTGAGTGTTGAGCCGCATGGGCTAGTGTGTTAACACCTTAGGGTTGGCTTGGCTTGGGTGCCCAATTTCCTAGCTTCATCGCCATCCTTTCTTGTCTCCCCGAATGGGGGCTAATGAGCCATGCTCCTCTTCTAACTCACCGCTTCTTGCTGTTTTAGGAGGTGAGACAACATGTTCTTCAATATGTTCTCGTTGTCTCAGGATTGCGGCCAATTCCTCAGTTGTTCGCTTTTATGTTGGTCTTCTTGGATCTTATGTTGATCACCATCGCCAGCTTCTTCTCGTTTCATCAAACACTTTCGAGAGATCGCTCCTCCCGAGTGTCGCAGTCTCGTTTCTTCTCGGCCGAGTGCCGAACTCACTTGTCTTCTCAAGCTCGTAACGCTTGTACAACCACCTTCTTTTGGATGGAACCATGTGGATCTCGGGTTCCTCCACCTCTTCGTGCTCGTCGAACGTGAAAGACATTGGACTTTTCTTAGAGGCGACTTTTTCTTGACTTGCGAGTCCTTTTCTTATTCACGACTTGAGAAGGGATTTGGGGTTCCTTCTCGTCCTCTGCGGGGCAGTGCTTTGGACTTGGCTGCAGAGTCGGGGCTTTCATTGTTTTAGTTGATGTGGCATGGGCGGGCTTAGAGGTAGCAACTCTCTTCTTGGATGTCTTGAGAGAGAGAGTTGGGAGGTCTCACAGTATCTTGCAGGTCGGTGATTCCCCCTCACTCGTATAAGCCTTTCTAAAGATCGACCTTCTTCTCGGGCTCCAAATAAGTTCGCCTTGAACATTCTCTTGTTGGCATGAAAGGGCTCGCAATGGCGGAGAGCAATACCTTTGCCTCCATCGATGGCCAATCATCGTGCCATAACCCATGAACAACCAAAAGACCCATCTTCCTTTGAGGTCCTCAAAGACATTCTCGAAAATTCGGTGAAAACAAACTTAGCCGATTGACTTTCTTTCTCTTGCATGATCGCAGCCATCATGATCACCGTCTTGGACAATCGATTAAAGCTTCCAAATTTCATGTCCACATACTTGGACACAATGTCCATCGGTTTGTGGTAATTTTTTAGAGCCTCCTTCTTAGAAGTGTAAACCACCTTAGCTTGGTGACTCGGGCTTGTCAAATTCCTTTCAAGCAAAGCTAAGTCAACATCCTTCTCAACAATATCTTTTAATCCTTGGTGGAAGATAGCAGTGCTCATCTAAGTCCTTTGTAGTAATGGTGATGGCCTTCCCATGGATAGAGGAACGAATTTCATCATCGTGAACCCGGTGTTCACGTAGAACATGGAGACTTCCTATAAGTAAGTGTGAGTAAAGTGCATAGGCAGGAAGTCCTTCGGACCGGACTTCTCCAGATTAAAGAATCTTCTTAACCAAAGTTTCATCAAGACTGTTTCACCATGTCTTCAAATCCACCGAGGAGTCGGTGTGGATTTGCTTGGAGAGATTTGCGTAGTCGTAAGTTGGAGCCATTTTCGATCTTGATAGCCTTTGAAAGAAACGTAAAATCTCAATCGCAAAAAGTAGGATTTAGATATCCTTTTGCAGAGAGAACTTGCTTTGCCTTATTGAAGATTAGTGTTTGAGTGAGGAGAGAGAAAATCAATTTTGCTTATATAAGACTTGAAGGGAGGGTTAAAGGAATTTGAATAATTCGACCAAGATCAACGCTCAAGATTGTTCCTTGAAAACCACATTATTTTACCGCATTTAATGCAAAGAAAAGATTTATATCCAATCATGGGCTTAATTGTGCGACTTTTCCTCATTTTTCGTGATTTTGTCTCGATGTCGGTAAGAAAAACATTCCCGCTTTCATGAAACAACATCATTTTGGTCATTTGACCTATTGACTCTCCACTCTTTCTTAAAATAACTCAATTTCTCGTCTTGCCATCACTCAACCGACGTTAACTCGATTCAATTGTCTCCCGACTAGACTATTTCACCGGGTCGAAATGTGATTTTTCGTTTTCTTATCTTTTGTTACAATCGAGTGAGTCTTCGAGTGATCTAACTCAGCCTTAATTAACCCTAACTCATTCTTGAGTTCTTCAAACCTTGATTCACATAGAGACTTTGTGAATATGTCACCAACTGTTTTCGGTTGAGATATATTCCAAGGTCATATCCTTCTTTTCCACATGATCTCTTATGAAATGATATATGACATCAATGTGTTTTTTTCTTGAGTGCAAGATGGATTTTGAGTTATTGCAATAGCAGGTGGTGTTGTCACACATAATTGGAATTTCTTGTTCTTCTACATCATAGTCTCAGTTTGTTGTCTCATCCATAAAAGTTAGCACTTGTTTAATACATGCCAGCCTATGTACTGCTTCACTGTGGAGGTTGCTATTGAGTTTTGCTTCTTGTCAACCATGAGATTAATCGATTTCAAGAATTTGACAAGCACTGATGTACTTTTTATGTCAACTCTACAACCAAAGATAGTCTGAATCAATATCCCACCAACTTGAATCCCCCTTCCTTTGGATACCATGCCGACTCCTTAACTTCCCTTTAGGTATCTTAGGATTCTCTTAGCTGCAGTCATGTGATTTTCTTTTGGTGGTGATTGAAATCTGGCACAAACTCCTACATCATAGGTGATATCTGGCCTGTTTGCTGCTAAGTAGAGTAGAGATCCAATAAGAGTTATATACCTTGTTTGATCACTAGCCTTTCCATCTGTATCCATGTCCATCTTGGCCGATGTGTTCAAAGGAATTTTCACGATGATTTTTCTTCCATACCAAATTTCTTCATTAAATCTCTTGTATACTTGGTCTAACTTATGCATTAAATCTCTTGTATACTTGGTCTAACTTATGTAGGTTCCTTCTTCCATTTGTTTGACTTGAAGTCCTAGGAAGAAAGTCAGTTCTCCCATCATGCTCATCTCAAATTTGTCTTGCATGAGGTTTGAGAACTTGGTGCACAGCTCTTTATTTGTGGAACTAAAAATGATATCATCTACATAAATTTGAACAAGTAGTATGCTCTTTTCATCTTGAATTCTGAAGAGTGTCCTATCAACTTTGCCTTTTGTGAATCCCTTGTCAATTAAGAATTGTGACAATGTGTCATACCATGCTCTTGGAGCTTGTTTTTCCATATAGAGCCTTTTTAAATTTATAAACCATGCCTCCATCTGTCTTTTGCTCAAATCCTGGTGGTTGCTCAACATATACTTCTTCTTCCAATAATCCATTTAAAAATGCATTTTTTACATCCATTTGGAATACAACAAAAAAATTGTGAGCAGCATAGGCAAGAAATATTCTTATTGCTTCCAATCTTGCAACAGGTGCAAAGGTTTCATCAAAATATATGCCCTCTTCTTGACAATAGCCTTTGGCAACTAATCTTGTCTTGTTTCTGACAACAGAACCATCTTCATTCATTTTGTTTCTGAACATCCATTTTGTGCCTATTACATTTTGATGTGTTGGTCTATGAACCAATTCCCACACATTATTTCTTTCAAATTGATTCAGCTTTTCTTGCATAAATTTGAATCCAATGTGTATTTTCAAAGTCTTGGGACACATCTTTGGGTTCTATTTGAGAGATGAAGCAAGTAAACATGGCTTCATGTTGTTATCTTGATCTTGTTCGTACACCTTCCTTCACATCTCCAATGATCAGCTCAGATGGATGGTCTTTCAGCCATCTTACATCAGGTTGAAGTAAGTTAGCTGGATTCACCCGTCTTCCAGCTAAGTTATCTTGAACAACTCTTTCATCTTCATTCAGTTGTAGACCTTCCAGCTGTCTTTGAGATTCAGTTGTCTCATCTTCATCTGGTTAAGTGCTTTTACTTCAGCTTCAACATAAGGACTCTTCTGCATGATTGGACTATTCAGCTTATCATCTAACTCTCCAATGTCTTCTTCATTCACACAGTTCATCAAAACCACATGGATGGATTCTTCGTGACCATAGTCCTTTTGTTCAAGATTTCATATGTTTTACTTTCACAGAGTATCCAAAAAAAAATACCTTCATCACTTTGGCATCAAAAGCCTTCAAGTTGTCTTTCCCATTGTCGTGAATAAAGCATTTTGCCAAATATTTTGAAATACCCAACGTTAGGCTTTCTTCCTATCCGATTGCATATGGAGTTTTAGTCGATTGTCTATTTATCATGCATCTATTTTGGGTGAAGCAAGCTGTGTTGATTGCTTCCGCCCAAAATCTCTTTGGTAATCCTACTTCAGCTAATATGGTTCTTGCAACTTCCTTGAGAGTTTTGTTCCTTCTTTCAGCCACTCCATTTTGTTGTGGAGTTCTTGCGGTGATAATTCATGAGCAATACCATTCTCCACACAATACCGAGTTATTATTCCATTAACAAACTCGGTTCCTCTTAAATATTCCAAGTCCTTCAAAGCGGTTATAACCACCAATTATTATCCATCAAGATTTTTGAGATTTTGGGAAGAGGAAAATATTAAACCCAGATTATATATGGAAACCAAATCTCAGTAAATTAGCCAACATCACATGCAAATTGATATATGCCTAAACACAAAAAAATCGCACACAAAAAGTGGTAAGTGTTGTAGCAATGGATATAGGTTCAAATGTCGTTACATTTTGAGTTACACTTGTCTTGTGATTCAATGATGTGAGATGTTGTAACATCTCGTGTAATATTTCGAGAAGACAAAACCGAGATATTTCCTTGAATTGGAAAACCTCTCAAAATCCAAAGCCTTATTGAAGATGTCCGTAAGCTTTAGTAGCAATATACTCAATGTGAATTATATTTTTCTTAATTAAATCTCGAATAAAGTGATGTCTAATATCTATGTGTTTAGTGCGAGAATGTTGGACATGATTTTTTGAGATATCAATCGCACTTAAGTTATCACGATAAATGGTTAAAATATCACAAATCATTTTCTTTTCTATCAATCGATCAAAATCTTCGGCAAAGCATTATTCCAAAAATCTTCTTTTAAAGCATCAAACATATTTTTAGGCTCGAAAAAGTGACACAAATGAAAGTTCTTACCATTAAATAAGTAGAAGACAAACACACTAGTCTTATCATACCTCGATAGTTTACCCTTTCTTTCCTTCTAGTTCTTATGTCTTCAGATACATCACCTATGACTTGAGATATTGGATGTGTAACACAATTTATTATTGTCTGCGAATAAACAAATAAGAAAAATAGTACAAATTAAAAATATGCGAATCAAAAATATCAAAAGAGTTACAATCTCTATTTCTTCCTCTGATTCTTTTCTTCAAAAATGTAATATCTGGAACTTGAGAATTTGGAGATGAACTCTTCAGCTTGATCTTCTCCAAACTTGAACTTGAATTTGAATAACGTTAATTCGAGGGCTTGACAGCTTAATTCCTAATCAAGCGTGATATATTTGATGATATCTGATTTTTAAAATTGAGACCTTCTTGGTGGGCTTGACTCTTCGATCTTTCTCCAAGATGGACTTGACTGCAATAACATTAACTCGAGGGCTTGCAAGCTTATTCCCAAATCAAATGTCGTAATTTAAATGGACTCCACGATGAACGCCTTAAATTTCGCCTTGAACACCGTGGATCTCCTTGAATTTGTTCTTCTTGACTTGATAGAATTTTCTCCACCGCCTTCTTGCTTGGATTTCTTCTCTTCGATTGTGATTTAATTCCGAGAATGACCCATATTTATACTTGTAGGAGAGGAGTTCTTGGATAACTCATATGGTGAAGCATTTGATTTGATTGGCTAGTCAATATTTGATATTTATCCATTATTTAATCATAAGATGTGATAAATATAAAAGAGATAATGATCAATTCAATATCTTATCAAGACTCTCAATCTCCAAATATTTGAGATATTCAGTAAAGACATATCTTGGTCTCCGAGGATTTGAGATTTGACACTTGGCAATTATCGATTGGCCATAATTTTTATATGTCTACAAATGCCCCCTCGAGGCTTGTTCACGTGCATTTGTTTCAATGAAAGCTAAAGTGAATGAGTCTCGAATTCTTTCATCCGATGATTAACCTACAACATTTCGCTTGACTTGGAACATAGAGATAGTTTAAACTCATATCAAGAAGTTCTTGAATTTGTAGACAGTTTATTCTCATATCAATGAGGTTTTTTTAGATAGTTTATACTCGTATCAAGGAGTCTTCATTTAGATTTTAGATATGCTTATAGTTTATACTGTATCAAAGAGTTTTGATTTAGATTTTAGATATGCTTATAGTTTATACTGCGTCTTCAAAGAGTTTTGATTTGGATTTGACATATATTGATGGTTTATACTCGTATCAAGGAGTGATCATTTGAATTTGGGATATATTGATAGTTTATACTGTATCAAGGAGTAGACATTTGAATTTGGATATATTGATAGTTTATACTGTATCAAGAAGTAAACTTTAGACATGTTGATAGTTTATACTTGTATCAAGGAGTAGACATTTGAACTTGGTATATATTGATAGTTTATACTCATACCAAGGAGTCTTGATTTGGATTTGGGATATATTGATAGTTTATACTCGTATCAAGGAGTATTTATGTGAATTAAAGACATATTGATAGTTTATACTCGTATAAAGGAGTAATCATTTGAATTGAGACATATTGATAGTTTATACTCATATCATGGAGTACTATTTGAATTGAGACATAATGATAGTTTATACTCGTATCAAGGAGTAATCATTTGAATTTGGGATATATTGATAGTTACACTCGTATCGGGAGTATTCATTTGAATTTAGGATATATTGATAGTTTATACTCGTATCAAGTATTCATTTCAACTTGAGATATAGACCTTTTATACTAATGCTAAGGAGTGTTATTTGACAATTAATGCTCGTGTCAAGGAGCCTTATTGGAATTTGAGATATATTGATAGTTTATGCTCGTATCAAGGAGAATTTTGGTATATTTTATTTTGACAATTTTAGATGGTTTATGCTCGCGTCTAGGAGCATTGAGAAGTTGAAGATGGCTCCACATTTTCTTCTTCATCGTCATCATCACTTACATCATCATCAATGACATTATTTGGAAATTCGTGTTTGTCAAAGTTCAAACTTATCTCAATGGCATGCGCACGCATTGCCGATTCTTCAAACGTTTTTGGCTTTATTCCTTGAAGTATATAGCATAGGATCCATTGCATTCCTTGGATACACATCTTAATTCTTTGAAGCCTCGACAATTGATCTTTGCAGTTGAGACTTAAGTCCCTCCAACAATTGATGTAGTCAATGATAGACTCTTCTCTCCATTGGCGTGAATTTGATAGTTCAAACATGCTAATAGTTCGTCGGGTGCTATAGAAACAGTTGAAAAACTCTTGTTCTAAATGCTCCCAAGTATCAATTGAATTTGCCCCCAAGTTGGTGTACCAATCGAATGTATTTCCTTTCAAAGATCAACTACTTTACTAGGTAATCTCCATAAGTTCAAGCGTCATTGCATGTCGCGATAAAGTGAGCCACGTCTTTGCCGTGGATTGCCTACGCCCGTCGAATTGTTGGAACTTCCGGGATTGATAGTCAATAGGCATCTTCATATTATCAATTCTCAAAGTATATGGATTGACATAGTTGAAGTTGACTTGGAGCTTTTATCAAACTCTTCTTTGATAGTCTCTTAAATGAATTCATTCACTTGGTCAATCGGAATCAAGCCATCGACGAGACTAGCCACTCCTTTGGGAGATTCCTCTATTTTGTTTGGTTGTTGCCTCGTGGACGTTTCGACATCATCTTGAGCTTCGACTTGGTTGCCCATCACACGACTTGAATTAACTTGGCCTACTTTGTCTATCAACTTCATGATATGGGAATCTTGCTCTAGAACATGTATTGTAAGTCCTTTAATGGCCTTCGTCAAATTTGCAAATTGCTCTTCAAGTGAAGTAGCACTGGACCAACATGCCTCTGAGTTTCAAATCTTGAGCTTGTAGAATGTGCATGCACGTCGAGCGGCCCGACAATTCTTTATTTGCGACTCCATATTTACCACCTTATTTCCATGCCTCTTAGTTTGTTGGAGAAGTAACTTCATGGTTCGATGACTCCTATCTTTCCTTTCTCCTTATGATTGTATATTGAGCGGTGGCTTCGTAGTTCGACATTGAATGGTTAACATTGGTAGACTTGGAATGGTTGGCCATCTTCGTTGATATATGAACTTGGTTTGAAGAGAAGAGATGAGAGGGAGAGATTATCCCACTGGCGTGCAAAAATTTGTAACACAAGTTTTTATTGTCTGCGAATAAGCAAACAAGAAAAATAGTACAAATTGAAAATATGCGAACCAAAAATATCAAAAGAGTTGCAATCTCTATTTCTTTCCTCGATTCTTTTCTTCAAAAATATAATATCGAAACTCGAGAATTTGGAGATGAACTCTTCACTTTGATCTTCTCCAAACTTGAACTTGAATTTGAATAACGTTAATTTGAGGGTTTTGACTTAATATCGAATTAAGCGTGACATATTGGATGATATTTGATTTTTAAACTTGAGACCTTCTTGGTGGGTTTGACTCTTCGATCTTCCTCCAAGATGGATTTGACTTCAAAAACGTTAACTCTAGGGCTTAAAAGATTATTCCCGAATCAAATGATGTGATTTGAGTGGACTCTACGATAAACGCCTGAGTTTCACCTTGAACACCGTGGATCTCCTTGAATTTGTTCTTCTTGACTTGAGAGAATTTTCTCCACCGTCTTCTTGCTTGGATTTCTTCTCTTTGAATTGTAATTTAATTCCTTGAAAACAACCCCTATTTATACTTGTAGGAGAGGAGTTCTTAGATAACTCATATGGTGAAGGCTTTGATTTGATTGTCTAGTCAATATTTGATATTTATCCATCTATTTAATCACAAGATGTGATAAATATTAATAGAGATAATGATCAATTCAATATCTTATCAAGATAAGTTTCAATCTCCAAAGATTTGAGATATCTGTCAAGACATGTCTTGGTCTACAAGGATTTGAGATTCGACATTTGGCAATTATCGATTGGTCATAATTTTTATATGTCTACATGATGATTCTTTTGAATTTTGCTTGGGGGATCTCATCTTTTATTGATGATTAAATCATGTCCTTCCAAGTTTGCTTCAATATAAGGGTCAGAATTAGTTTCATTCTCTGTAGATCCGGATGTGGTAGCAGATATTATGACATCTGGGGCAACATCTTTTATAACATCTGGGACAACATCTTTTACGACATTTGTATCAATAGTCATTCATGATGCGAAGATGTGGTTGCAGATGATGTATCATTTGGTATAACATATGGTACAGTCACAAAAATCCATCTTTATTTGAACTTAAAACCCAAAGCACTAGATTAGACTTAAATTCAACTTTATATGAACTCAATATCAAAATTAACCTTATTTGAATTTAAAGTCCAAAACCAAATAAGACTTTAAATCCAACTTTATTTAAATTTAATAACCCGATAACCTTGATTGGGTCATAAATCTAATAAGTGTTAATCGAATCCAAATCAAGTTCAATATCCAAAATTTTCAACCACAAAATTGAACCATATAAATTCGAGCTCAAAATAATTTAAACTCAAAATTTAATTCCTTATATATATATATATATATATATAAAGAGAGCCACTTATAAATAGTAACCAAAACTTTTCCCGCCTAAAACGTCATTCTAGAATTAGTAAAATATAATTATAACAAGTAACATTGATTTTGGTAATTAGTACATTAATTTTGAGAAATCCATATGTATATATAGTAGCAAATCATTATATAATATAAATTTTCCAAATCTATGTGTGTCTTGCATTAATTATTATATTTATCTTTTTATTTTTCTTTTGTAAAATTTAATAACTTTTTTGTTTTTTTATCCCTTTTTAACGTATAATATAGAAAATTAATCGTCTTTTTACAATTATCGATTTGACACCCATATTGCATATATAAAATAAACAATACACATAAAATAGATATAAGATGTGTTTACTAAAAAACTTATTTTGTAATGGGCTATAATAATTATACATTTTGGATATGGAACATTAATTTGTGAATTCATGTATTTTGGTAAATGTGATATATGTATAGTTGTTAGGTGGGCGTAGCCCATTTCTTCATAATTATATAGAATTGTTTTAAGTTTATGAAATCCAATTAAAATATATTTATTTTAGTTGAAGAAAAATACCATAAAATGTATCCAAAAGTATATGTTTTATATATATCACATATATCCATACACAACGTTACATTTATTTATGTATTAGTAAATTAAATTTATATTTCAAATGAAATTATATTCATAATAATGTTTTCTATATAGAAAATCATTTTTAATATTTAATTAACATACATTTCAGGTTAACAAAAATTATTTTTACACTTATTGACGTATTTTGTTATTCAAACTTTCAAAGTAGTATATTTTAACAATTAAACATGAATTTGTCTGTTTGACACTTTTTTTTATATCTATGTATATGTAAAAATAGAATAATTTTTATTCTTTTGAAATGTTTCATTTTTTACTAAAATTATGATGACAAAATATAAAACATGATTTTATTTAATCTGTATATATCTATATATATAATAACAAAGTCACTTAAAAATTGTAGTTAAAATATTTTCCATACACGATTTGATATTTATCCCGATTTTGTACAACTACAAAACACTTTTTTTGGGATTCTAATTAGTTTATTTTTGATTATATATTATTCATTTGATTTTATTTATTCAAAATATATATTGATTATAGTAAATTTTGCAATTATATGAAAGTTTGACTATTTGATTAATTGCAATAAAATTTCTATCCATAAATAAAAATAAAAATAAAGAAATCACTTATTATTTACGGTTGATAATTTTGTAATAATATTATTTGCATAACAAATATTCCAAAAATATGAGGTTCATATCTCAATTACAAATTTGAATATTGAAAAAATATTCGAAAATGAATATAGGAAATCAAAATCTAATATTAAGATTTTGCATAACAAATATCAAGAAATATAAATTCTTATCTCAACTAGAAATCGAATTCTTTCAAATATAATTATAAAATATCGAATAAGATATTTGAAAAAGAATATAGAAAATTAAAATCTTCTATAAGCTTATACTATATAATAAATAATTATAGCAAAATATTTCCTTAATTATACTTGCTAATTCACCTATAAATATGGTTTTGTATTGTAGTTTTTCTTCGCAAATTTTTTGTGCAATTTGAGTACTAATATTAATAAACTCTCTGTCAATCATTCTCTCCCATTCTAAAGAAGTGAATTAATGAAACATCTATGCTCACACTGATTAAGGATGTCGATATGACTAAGCAAAAATGGGCGATGAAACTCTATTTGGTTTGACTCTACGAGAAACCAGTATACAATGATTGAAACAATGTGAATAATTTAGAGTGTGTATTCCATGACACATAAGTCTAGAATTTTTTTGTTTAATATCGTATTAATATTTAAATCGATTGTAGCATAAAGGTTTGTAAAATGTCAAGTTTTCTTATTGCGGGGTGATATAATACATGGATATGAGATAAAAATGTATTGAATACAATTAATATCTTTTTTCTAGAGCTATTATTAAGCCATGCATCATTATAAATTAAGTCAAAAGAAAATTTAACCAAGGGAGAGAAATTATGAGAATATCATAGAATATTATTCTATAGTAACATCCATATGTTTTTGGTACAAGAAAAACATATATAAGAAAGGATATATATGTAATATGTGTGGATATATTGATAACTATTTCTTTGGTTGTTAATTCATGTCAATTCTTTCTCCGTTTTCATATATTTTATATTTACAAGAACTATAACATCACATACGATATTTGAAGTAGTTATATTTAGGTATATGATTTTATGGAACTTATTGATATAAAGCATATACAAGAAATGATATTATTTATAAGATTAACAACCAAACAAATGGTCATCAATATATCATCATCTTAAAAGTATTTAAAAAATTTCCAAAGAAATGTCCACATACAAACGTCGTTTCAAAGGAAAAAAAACATTAACGGTATTCATTACTCTTTATGATAGGCCAACGTACGATGGTAAAAGACAAATTCAAAAATTCACACCCCGTGCATCGCACGGTCAAAAACTTGGTTTAAAAGAATGAAAAACCAAATAAGCTTTAAAATCAAATCATTAGACTTTCTCGGGGTTTTAATGAATTTGGGTCAATTTATTTACGGGTTGTATTTGAATAAATATTCAAAATTGATTATTAGTTTGGGGCCTTAAGGTATTGGGTCATTAAGGGGTAAGTTAATTTAACCCATAAATATTGGATTAATATTTTTCTTACTTGAGTTTTGGGTTCAGCTAATTCAGGCTCATTATTCAAACTTTATTTAGATTTAAAGACCGAAAATAATATTTTTAGGCCCCAAATCTAACCGTAAATTGGATTAAAGAAAAATTAGCCAAGAACTTTAGATTAAACCCAAAATTAAAAATACAAAATTAGGCTTAATATTAATTTTAATTTAAGCCCAAAAGAGGTTGAGCCCAATTTAAATTGTCATCTTCTTCAATTGAACCCTAGAAGATATCATATTCCTCCTCAACACCAAATGACCATGGTCATCGCCACTATTGCCAAAGACAGTAAATGGCCAACATATGAAACCTTCACCGGCGACATAGGACTGCAGCCACACGTGGCGACAGGACATTGACAATAACGGATACAGGGTTGGGGCAACCTGGGCCCTGCCCCGAGCCCTTTTTTGAAAACAAAATAGTGAGAATTCAAAAAAAAAAAGGAAAAATTAGTTATAATTTGTATTATTTTTCTTGGATTTTCTATCCGATCCACCCCATTTTTGTGATCGGCCCACCTTTCGCTTAAATCGTCGGCTCCGCCCTTGACACCGACGACCACCACCAAGCAGTCATCTAGCCTCCACCCACGAATAGTCATCGGCCGACCACCACTACGAAGACCACTGCTCGGGCGCGACAGACGTCCCCCATGATCGAGGTCGTCGTCCAGTCTCCATCCTGATCCGACTCAAACGAAGTTCCGTCTCCCAGATCCGAAATCTGTCATAATATTGGATTTGTCCGCTTTCCTGTTCCAAATCAGAGGCTGGATACTCAGTCTCAATCTCAATCCAACAATTTAAACAATTATAATTTACGAAAATTTTCAGAGTTTCATAGTCAACCAGAGAAACAAAATCAATCAAAGGAAGTGAGCCTGGATCCGATACCCAAATACTAGAATTAGTTATATTCTTAATCCCACGGAATAGATAGAACAAAATACTCAACAACCAAATAAAATTCTAGAAAACTTCTTTCAACTTCAGGGATAATCAAAATATGAATCTTATATATGAAATATACCGATTCATCCAAAATAAGATTGTAAATCTGAATACAACCAGAGATCAAACAAGAAAGAACAACATAAAAATTGTTCGTGATAATTCAACATGATTCTAACGATACCACTTGTTAGAATTAATATAATTAATTCATACCCCACAATCATCACGTGAATTATCAAGAAACAAATAAAATTGAATCTAAATCGAAGCGTCTAAACCTTAAATCCACGCACAAATTGATATCTTTGATCCATGTTGACGCAATGTGAATCCTTAATTGGGTTAGATATTCCACGTACCAAATCTTTTAGGACTCGGTGGTTTCTCTCTCTACGATGAGGAAGCGAGATGAGTGACGCGATTGATTTGAGACATCATAACCCTAATGAGAATTTCTTATATACTAGGTCAATTAAAAGCGTGAAAGAATCATAATTGACTAATATTGGTCTCGCACATTGCAAACTCATATCATTAGATATTTTTAGAGCCTTATTAAATTAGACCACTTAACTCGTTCTATTAAATTAGATAACCCATAAAATAATTGTAATTACATATGTTTGTCTAGAGCTGGCAATGGGTCGGCCCAGCCCGAATCTGTCGGGCTTTTGCGAAATTTTGGGCTGGATCGGGCCATGAAATTACCTAGGCTAACCCATCCCATGTATACACTTCATGTAGAAAATTTTCGGGCTAGTCCCGCCCGTCGGGCCATCGGGCCAGGCCAAATAGGTTCGGCTTTTTTCGAGTCTAAAAAATTGCTGCCCAGCCCAACCCAAACCTCGGACTGGCTTGGCCGGGCTGAATTTTGCCACCTCTATGTTTGTCCACATGGAAAATCAATAAAATCCTACCAGAAACGTCCTTTTGAAATATAAGATTTCATCCTAACAAAAAGGCTGTAAGAGGAATTTACAAAAGAAAATAATGACAATTTCTCTCGCTCAATTATTCCAATAAGTAATATCATTATCAAAGTCTCCCTGTTGAACATATCATATAATATAAATAATTTCATATATGTATCGATATGAATATACGAAACATACTATAAAACTGTAAATCGTTTTTAAAGTATACTCAATCTGAAGTACACATTACAACAACATAAACATACATGATAATCATGCACTTGTATATCAAGTAATTCCTTTTTTTTTTCTTTAAGTTCATAAATTATAAGTGTCACACAAAAATTAATCCCCATACCATCAAACATTAATTGTTACACAAAACCACCAAAATACAAGTTTCTTCATCTAACATCACAGATCTCAAATTTCTAAATTTTATATAAAATTTAATTTAATAAGTGACCCGAACTCCTTGGTATCTAAGAATCTCCCCAATAAGCTCTCCTTTACCCGACCCGACATACCGTCCACAAATCTCCCCATCTCTGATGAACAAAAACGTGGGTACTTCAACCACATTCATGTCTCGCAAAAACTGCATACAGCTATCGTTTTCGTCGCCGTTCATCCGCGCGAAAACCACCGTATCCGCCATAGAGAGCGCGACAGTTTCAGCACCGTCGGGTAAACCTTAACGCAGGGCCCGCAGTGTTTCAGCCCGACGTCCAGAACGATCAATTTGTGATCCACTTTGTGCTCTCCAATCAATTTCTCGACGTCTTCCCTGCAGTGGAGCTGGACGACGGCGGAGTGGTTGTCGCCGTAGTACAGAACGTCTCCGATTAGCCGATCGGGGCCAATTGCTTCCTCCTCGTGGATTTTCTCCATGCTCTTGTAGAAGCTGAAGTGGGGGACCTGTTCGATTTTCTCTCGCGCGCAGAGCTTGCGAGTTTCTTCAGATTCGTCGCCCATGACGAGTAGGAAATCGACGTCGCTGCAGTTGCGGCTGAGATCCACCATGAACGGGTAGATCTTGCTGCTGTCCTCGCTGTTGCTGGCGGCGTACTCGACCACGACGAGGCGGTTTTTGGCTGCGCGGAGTGCTGCGTCGAATTCTTCGATGCTGTGGACTTTTTGCACTCGCTCGTCCTTTTGCGGTCTCGACGCCGGACGCGGCGGCGGATTTGGCGGCGAAAGTCGGGCGGCGGTTTGTTTCTAAGTTGAAGTAATTTTGTTTGGGTTTGGATGACAGCTGGAGGTGATTGGAAGGAATTTGAGGGTAGAGGGGTGTGATTTTTGTGATGGGGGTGAGGTATGGAGATTGTTTGACTAGGAAATTTGTGATTGTAGCCATGAAATTAATGATGCAAAGTGAATTTGTTTTGGAGAAGATGGGTTGGTGTATAGGGAATGAAATTTCAGATGGCAGATACTGAGAGAACAGAGAGAATGATGAAATTATTAACAGAGGTGGAAGATCTGGATGGATAATTTTATCCACTGGATGTGCGTGGTCAGCTTATATTATCCACAAATTTGAGATATTCCACCTGCATATTCTAGAATTTAGATTTTTTTTTTTTTTTGCGCTATGAATTTTCAAACTTTTTTTGCTACTATCCATTTTTTTTTGTTTTTTGACAGGGTTGCCCCTATAATTATATTTCTAATGTTTTGATTAAGATCAAAATTTACCTTCAGATAAAATCTTCAAACTCATTCACATTCTTAATTAATACAAAAGTAGAAGTTCTCCTCCCGTCGGGAGTAGGTCACCCCTAGGGTTTTGGTTTTCTAGTTTCACCATCATCTCGATCGTGAGATTTCGTTACGGTCTCCGTCGATTTTCTCGAGTATTTGTTCTCTGTCGGCGTTTCTTGTCTCTCTGTCTAGATCTCTCAACCCCTTGCGTCCTCGTGTCTTCTCGTTTTTGTTTTTTTCCTCTCTTCTCTCTTCCTTCTGTAGGGTTTATTGGTTAGGGTTTGTCTGTTTCTTTTCTCTCTTGTAAATTTTTGTAGGTGTGTCGACTCTATTTAGGACTCTAACCCTTTGCGGGTACATCGGCTCGATAGTGTGTTAACAAATTTGGCTCTTCATGGACAAACACCCAGGTTTGGAAGGGATTACGGTGAAGGAGGGGAAGTCGTTGATTTAGACACACCTTTGCAAGATCTTTCGGTGGATAATGTAGAACCTCTCATTGCTTAGTAGGCAAGTTATACACAGATAAAGCTTGGAAACCCTACTACCTTATTGAAGTCATGAAAAAGTCGTGGAAGACTAGATTCGATATCGCAGCGCGAATGGGGAGAATACTTAATTCTCTTTCGACTTGGAAGCGGGGAGGATATGGAATGGGTATTGAACAACCAACCGTGGCATTTCGAAGGTGGACTTACGGCACTTAACCCTAAAGGCGAACGAGCAACCGTCGAACATCACTATCAATAATGCGACTTTCTCGGGTACGGGCGTCGACGTCCCTATACTGCATGAACCCAACGGCGCAAAGCGATAGCCAACCAGTTGGACAATTACAAGTTCGATAATTACTCAGATGGAATGTTCGACAAGTTTCTCCGATTCAAAGTCTCCATTGATATTACAGAGACCTCGACTCGGGTGGTAACTATTCGAACCCAAGGCAATCAATTGGCTCTTCCGCTAAAATATGAGTCCCTCCCCACGCATCTTTTTTTGTTGCGGCATTAAAGGACATTTTTTCCGTAATTGCAAAGCTACGACAAAACGGATGTGAGGATACGACTAATATGAAATACGGGTCTTGGCTAAAAGCTTCTCCGTTGAAAAGGACATCCTCTCACCGTGACTCCTTTACCAAACCCGCTCGACATCCAATAAAATCCTATTTGGTACCTTTTCCCATCCCCGGACAACTCGGCATTAAACAATGTCCCCTTTACTTTCAAAACCAAGAAACCCCAATAAGCAAAATCGAACACTCATAGCTCCTGTGGCGGATGACGATGAAGAATCCGATGCCACAAGCAAAAAAATGAAACACCTCTCAACACCATTCTCACCAGCTCCCTTCAATCCCTAAGCCTCATCCTGACCTACAAGTGAGAACCTCAAACCCGGATATCCCCACCATGCAAGCCCCACCCTTTAAACCCAACACCACGACCACCTGAGCCTTACACCCAATAACACCAATAACACCCCACTATACTTAAACCCTCCAAAACCAAAAACCAAACCACCACACCCCAAATAGCATGCTCACCAAACCACACACTAACCAAAGACCAAGAGATACGGCGAGCCCCCATAGAACAAATACAACCCCCACCCCAAAATATCGAAACACTACTAGCCGGTCCATCCCCATCCCCCAAACGCAAGTACGGAAAAACTACATCTTCACCCAACCCAAACCCTTCCCCCCCACACAATCCTCAAAGAGAAAACTCCCCAGATACTTCAACTAGTGAAAGGTCCGATAACACGACGCCAAAAAACAAAAGAAATTTGGTCTCTTCGACGCCCCATGCAATTTTAATCTATCGGCGGAGGTTGCAAGGTGCAACCCTGGCGGGAACAATGAGTTGCCTCGGTTGGAACGTCGAGGGCTTGGGAACCCATCAAGTGAGTTAAAGTGTTTAATCGGGTTATAAATTTAAAGATCCCAATTTTGTCTTCTTGATGGAGACAAAACTTTGTCGGAATGAGTTCGAACATATACTACAACAAATGCACTTTGAGGGTAATTACATTGTTGATCGTGTGAAATGGATAACGGTGGTAGACGGGCGGATTATGCATGCTTTGGAAGGATGTAACGGAATTTCTTGTGACGTCGGCATCACTCCACCACATTGACGGCAATGTCTCTTCCGGAGGCATGGAGTGGAGAATGACGGGGTTGTATGGATGGCGGAGGAAGCAAACAAAATTCTCACGTGGGGATTACTAAGGCGAGCTTGCAACAGGTAATAACCGACCATGGACGTGCATAGGAGATTTTAATGAAATTCTCTATAATTTTGAGAAGTTAGGAGGAAGGGTCGAGGAGGACGGCAAGATGGAGTCGTTCCATGAGGCTTTACGAGAAACGGAACTAGAGGATCCGGGGTACGAGAGATTTAATTATACATGGACAAATGGCCATAAAGAGGATAGAAATATTCGGGAGAGGTTGGACAGGTCATTTGGGTAATTTAGAATGGATGTCGCTTTACCGGAATACACTGTATGTCATTTGCCGAGAATAGCTTCGGACCATTGCCCCATTCTTTTGAGTTGGCGTAAAAACCAACAAAAAGAAGAGGCAATTCTAGGAGGCGCAGAAAAATTGTACCGGTTTGAAACTATGTGGTTGCTAGATGAATCTTGTCGAGAGTGGTTCGAGAAGCATGGAACGAAACAAATTGCATGGGGTCGCGATATTCTCCAAAGAAAGATAAAAACATGTGGAGAAAGTTTGAAGGTGTGGGAAAAGACCCATTTTGGTAACATCGAGAACAAATTCAAGAATGCGAAAAAAACGTTGCAACGCCCGGAAGCCGCATCCCATCGAGTGAAGAAGTGAGGGTTTGTCGGGGGCGAATCCAAGCTAGAAGAATTATATAAGAAACAAGAGAGGATATGGCACCAAAGAGCTAGAACAAATTGTATTAGGGAAGGGGACAAGAATTCGGCGTTTTTTTTTTCACGAGAATGGCGAGTGGCGACGAGAAAGAAACACGATTGAGATGCTTAAAGATGAGCAGGGTATATGGATCAAGATATTGATCAGATTGAGCGTATGTTTCGAATCCTGTTACAAGGATTTGTTCATCGGAGCCAAATCTAGACATGCATCACGCCGTTGATGCTATCGATACGAGGGCAACGGACGAAATGAACGAGATGCTCCAACGACCATTTACAAATGAGGAAATTGATAGTCCTATCGCAAATGCACGACGAAGGCCCCGGCCCGGATGGTACGCATGCTATTTTTTATCAAAAATTCTCGTCCATCATTAATTGTGATTTGTTTGATACTATACTTGACATCCTTAACGGGAATGCGGATCCGGAGGAAGGCTCAATGATACCTATATCGTTCTTATTCCAAAGAAAAAGAAATCGGTCATGGTTCAAGAATTCAAGGCCAATAAGCCTTTGCAATGTGATTTTCAAAATAATTACAAAAACCATTGCAAATAGATTAAAATGTGTGCTTCCCCATTTAATCCATTACACTCGATCCGCTTTTATCCCCGGACGATTAATCACCGATATTGCCCTTCTTGCATTTGAGATTTTCCACAAAATGAAACACAAAAAACGGATAAAAATGGGTCATTTGCATTCAAACCGGACATGAGTAAAGCCTATGACCGGGTTGAATAGAATTTCCTTAAATCGATTATGGAAAAAATGGGGTTGTGTTCTTCTTTTGTTGGCCTTATCATGAAGTGTGTTACTAGTGTTTCTTTCTCTATCCTCGATTAATGGTAATCCCGGTGAATCTTTCTTACCGTCCCGTGGGCTTTCGACAAGGAGACCCGTTTTCCCCTTATCTCTTCTTGTTTTGTGCGAAGCATTTTCTTCACTTCTAAGAAAGGCGAGTAAATGATAGGAAATATTCACGGCATCCAAGTCCGTAGAAGGGCTCCAAAATTCTCACATTTATTCTTTGCGGACGACAAAGATCATATTTGGTAGGGCTAATGATAAAGAAATTGATGAAGTAGCAGGATAATTCATGCATACGAACAAGCATCGGGCGTAAGATTAATCTCGAAAAATCGAAATTTCCTTTAGCCGTGGAGTTGATGATGGGCGGAGAAGAAGACCGGGCGATAAGATGGGCGTTGCGTTAGTTGAAAAACATGAAGTCTACTTGGGATTACCAACGGGGTAGGGAGATCAAGAAAGAAATTTTCTAGGTCGTGGTTGTGAGTAAGGAAAAAATTAAAATGTTGGAAGGACACCGCTTTCGATAGCTGGAAAATCTATTTTGATAAAATCAGTGGCCCAAGCAATTCCTACATATTTAATGAGTCTTTCAAATCCCGACAAGTTTTGCAAGCAAATTGATTCGATCATAAGCAACTTTTGGTGGGGGCAAAAAGAAGGACGAAAGGAGAATCCACTGGATGTCGTGGGATAAAATGAGTAGGCCGAAAAATGAAGGAGGACTCGGTTTTCTGGATTTAAAATGCTTCAATGAGGCGATGTTGGTGAAGCGGTGGAGATTAATTCAGGATACAACATCCCCATTAGCTCAAACACTTCAAGCCGGTATTACCATAGGAAATGTTTTCTAGATGCAACTATTGACTATAATCCATCATTTACTTGGAGAAGCATAGTTGCATATAGAAACATTTTAAAAAAAGGGCTTAGGTGGAATATCGCGAGGCGATAAAGTGAATGTCCGGCACGATCCTGTTTGATACATGTTTTTATCCTAATTTTGATGATTTTATTTTGTCACCAAAACAATGTTTTTAAAGGTTGTCCAAATACTCCTAAATGATTTAAAATGATTTTAATATTTTTCGGAGTATTTCCTCAAGTTTATTTTTGATAATAATGGACAAACATTTTTAATGATTTTATGTCAATGAGTTTTTACTCCTATAACAGGTCCCTAAATGTTGTCTAAATACTCTCGATCGGTTTAAAATGTTTTTACTATATTTTCGGAGTATTTCTTGAGTTTTATTTTCGATAAAAAATTGGACAACATTTTGTCTCGTGGTCGACCTGTCGCTCTATAGGGCAACCCGTACTGAAGATGTTTTTAGAAGCGAGAAAATGAGACGGAAGCAAAACAAGCAAGGTCGACCGTGCCGCAGGCGTCGGCCGGTCGGTCGGCCGGCGCCCGGCAATGATCGGCCGACTGCACTGCAAGTTTGTTTTGAAACAGAACAAAATCTCTTCTATTTTTGATTAGGGGACCGGTTGAGAGACAGGGTCGGCCGGTCGAAGCCTACGTCGACTGGGCCGCCTGTTGTAATTTTCAAAGTGTTCTTATTTCTCTTATTTAAATGCACGGCCGCATCTGTGTATAATGACAAAAAAAATATGACCGTTTGACAAATGGACACATTTCCTTAAATTGTGGGATTGATTTCTAACAGCTATATTCTTGATTTTAATTGTATTTTTTCTGTAGATTCTCAATCCCCAAGAGGAGCCTATGCTTGATCAATCATCTCCTATAAATAGAGGAAGTTTTGAAGCAACCAACACAACAATTGAGATACAACACAACAAGATACACTTCAAGCAAACACTTGGTCTTTCATTGTTATTATTCTTGTTGTAAAATTGCCTAGCTTATCACTTTCACATCTTTGAGGTCTAGGCTATTCTTGATTACACTTCGCACTCAAATTGTATTATTCATTATTGAGTTGTAATCTTGATTTTTGGTTATCATTCAAACACAAGATATCCTTGTGAGTGTTCTGTGGTAAGAACACACTTGGATGATCTAGGTGATAGGTGAAGAAGATTGTGGTAATCTTCTTATTGAGGTGTTGAAGAATTTGGTATTCTTCAAGGTTGAAGATTGTGGTAATCTTCACAAGGTGCCGTTGAAGGAAGATTGTGGTGATTTTCAAAGGGAGATTGTGGTAATCTCCAAAGGTGGTGTTGAAGAAGAGTGTGGTGCTCTTCAAGGTGTTGTAAGTTGAATTTGTATTAATTTTGGTAATTAATAAAATTCTTTTTCTTTTCAAATCCATCCCGAGGATATCTTTTGGGGTGGTAGAGGATTAGGCCTTAGGTGGGTTGAACCTCTTTAAATCGACGTGTGTTGTTTACATTCCGCACCTTTATTATTGTGTTTGAGCTTTCGGTTATAAAAAGAGGGCGAAATTAAAAAGATGGAGATAATCTATTCACCCCCCCTCTAGATTATCGTAGCCGCTTGGACTTACAAGTGGTATCAGAGCCAAACTCTTTGGCAAGCTCGTTTCACATCGCGAGTGAAGAGAAACGATCGACGGCTACGAACGAAGCTCATCTATCCGCACTCCACCACCAAGCCACCACTATTTGATTCCAAGAATTTTAATTTTTGGAAAGAAAGAATGGAATGCTATCTACAAGGTTGTGGGTTCGACATTTGGAACACCGTCATTAATGGAGAATCCATTCGACGAAAGATACACCATACACCTCAAAAGGCTTCAAAAAGCTCAATGATGAAGAAAAGAAAATCATCTCCTTAAACGGTAAGTCTTTAAATATTTTGTATTGTTCATTTACTAATTTAGAATATGAACATATTGTAGGAATAAAGTTGGCACATGAAGTATGGAAAAAATTAGAAGCCATCTATGGAGTATTTGCAAATGAAAGGAGTCAAACAAAAGCATCTACTTCTCAAGACCATACAAGCTCAAATCTAAGGAATAAGCCTCCTACAACTTCCAATTATGAAGAAGTTGAATATTGTTTTATGGGCATCAATGAAGAAAATGAGGTATGTTTTAAACCTCTACTTCCTATGATATTGTCATTCAAAATGATTATAGTGATTTACAAAATGATTATGATGAACTTCAAAATGAATTCCAAAGCTTACTTGTTAGATACAAAAATTTGAAAAAGGAATTCAATATTTTGAAAAATGATAAGGATAGTTTATTTACTTCTTATGAATCACTATCATGTGCTCACACCACCACACTTAACAAGGTTAGAAACCTTGAAAAAGAAAATAGTACTCTTGTTGAGAATATTGATTGCATGAAAAAGGATTTATTAAAATCCAACTTGAGTACCAATAAAATGTCCAATATTGTTGATATTCATAATTGTGATAAAGGACTTGATCATAAGCCTAATGTTGTTAATCATATGAAAAAGGATCAAGTCACTATGCATATTGGTCATTATGCTCCTAGAATTATTACTTGTTTCTATTGTGGCAAAAAGGGTTATACGGCTAATTCTTGTTGGGCTAGAAATAGCTCTAAATATTGTTGGAGACCTAAAAGTCTCAAAGCTAATCTTAAAGGACCCAAACACATGAGGGTACCACAAAACAATGTGCTATTAGGTACCCGCAAAGCAAAAAATCGGAGAAAATTCATGCCACCAAGAAAACATCAAATGAACGTTTCATTTGATCAAAGAAGGAGAAACTACTCTCAACAAAGCAAATTTCCAAGAAGAGCGTATAATCAAAAATGGGAAGAACACAATCCTTGGAAATGGCAAAGACATCATCAACAAGATGATTTTCAAAGAAGAAGAAACCATCAACCATGGGAAGGTAACCAATCTTGGAAATGGAGAAGTCATCATCAACAAAGTGACTTTCAATGGGAAGATATCATCAACAATGGGAAAGACACAACCCATGGAAACGGCGTAATTGGTAAACCGTATCTCCCCATTTGTATATGCATTTTATTTTTAAATATATGCATACTTTTAATTGTGTCTTAATTGCAAAATGAATCTTCAAGTATTTATTTTTAATATAGGACTCTTATATATTTATGAGTTTCAAAACTTTTAAAAGAGACCTTGCATGATTCTCTAAAACTCTTGAGCATTTTATTAGACTTATGTGGCTTATTATCTCTTATGAAATCTTATAGCATAAGCTCTTTTTGATATCTCATATTACTTGCCTACACTTGTATTTTCTATGCAAATGTTGTCTAAGAATTGTGTAGGATACATATTTCATACTCATTGGCTATTACGTCATCAAGTTTCTTAAACCATCGAGGTATGTCTACTCGTATTTTTCTTTAAACTCGATTTTATGCTTATGCATATATCTTTCAAGATATTTCATTTTGATCCCTTAAGTGCCCCTAATTGATCTTGCAAATATTTTCTTTTAAAAGGCACTACGTGTTTAGTCTCGATTTTATCGTTTATATGTTTTCCCAAAACCCATATTTGTTGGATATAGTCCAAACTATATTTTTGCAAAGTTTTAAAACTTTTGGGGTGAAAAATCGAATTTTGGAAAACTCGGGAGAAAGAAAAATCACCTGGGGACGGTCAAGCAGGGCGGTGCATCGCAGACATCGACCGGTCGCCCCCATACCTCGACCGGTCGCCCGGTAATTTTTCAGGTTTTAAACGCGTTCATTCTTCACTTTGAAACAGACGAAGAAAATTCCCCCAAACCCTTGCTGCGCGTAAATCATCCCTTTTCTCTAGAATCTTCAATTCTTCATCATTTTCACGATTCTTGTTGCTAATCTTCTTATTTTCACTAGAATCTTACATATATGGCTCCTCCTAGAAATTCCACCGATCAAAATCCCACTTCTAAGAGAAGAAAGGGTGGAGAGGGTACTTCGAGAAATCGGCGAGACGGCCGAACAAAGGGATATTCGAGCCGCTCAAAGAAACGTGGCTTAAGAAGGTGATGATGTTCAAAATCCCATTCTCTCTCGGGCCCAAATCACCGAGCTCCGCGGAACAATTTCGCTCGAAAATTGCCGTTGGGCGAAAGGTAAAAAATCTTTTGTTACTCAAGCTCCAAATTCTCGCAATGCTCTTAATTTCATCAATAAGTATGCGGAATGGTACTATGAGGATTCGGGATGGGAGGTAAATCTATTGCTCGGACTAAAATGTGTCGTTTTAGTTCATTTACAAATGAGTATCCTACTATAAGAGGATTTTTGAGGAGCAAGGTTGGATGTATTTATGGGAGCATGCTTATGTGTTGTATGATGATGATATTATCCAACTCTTTTATGCCAATATGTGGGTGAATATGATAATGAAAGAAAGCCGATTGCCGTTAATTTCGCTTATAAAGGGTCGTCATTTTAGATGGACTCCCAATGATATTTGCCGGCTTTTACATGTTAGAGAAGGTGGTTGGGATTATTTCTCTTGTGGGACTTGGAATGATGAAATGTTGGGGGTGTCGATGAAAGAAGTTAAAAGACGTATTTGGGAGTATGGCCAAAGTATTCTTTGTTGGCAATGACACTTGAGCATCGTATTTTATCGGTCATTGTCGCATATTGCATTTGTGGTAAGTCGGAAATATGCCTAGCAATATGGATTATTTTTGACTTATAAGATTGCTAGGAGGAACCACTTAACTTTGGTGCCATACTTATTCAATGTCTAATCGAGTCCATTACTCAAGGTAATAAGAAGTTGGTTATGGGAAATTGGATTTGTAAACTTCTTATTCAATCGGGACTACCTTCGTCGGAGTGTAACTCGGAGGTATTTCAAAACGACTTTGACATTGATAACATCGCCCAAATGGTCACTATGCGCAAGAACATGGAACCGACCAACCAAAATGGCGAGAGGAAGAGGTCAAGAGTCTCCGATCCTAATGACTTCTTTGATGACATCGAGGCCGCAAGATTGGCGGAAGAGGGCGAACCGAGCAATCCGGAGGGTAATACCGGTGCTCAACCGCCTAGGAGGTATACTCAAGCCGAATTTGATGAGATGAGGGCTTTTCATGAGACGAGGTATGAGGCTTTGGAGCAAAAGACCTCCAAAATGCAAAAGTCTATCGGCAAGTTAAAGAAATTCATCAAGGACTTAATTCCGGATCTTGCTTCTCCTCGGATGAGGAATGATTGTTACCCATCTCCTTTACTTTCTAGCATTTTCATTAATGATGTTTTGTATTTTGATAAACTTTTGTAAAACTCATTTGTACTAATGATATTTGCTTGTTTTCTTAAAGGGTTAAAATTGCAAGTTGATAATGACTTGTGAATGATCATGGAGTATTTGATGGTAAAAATACTCTAAAGCATTGTTTGATAATTGGTATGAAGTACTTGATGGTAAAAGTGCTTCTCTTATTGCTTTGATCATTATGCTTAGTTGGATATGTTGGGACATTTGAAATTTGATACATGGCATGACTTATTACTTGATAGATGTTCAAATTTTTGGCATTTGTAATGCCTTGATCATTCTTAGCTTATCTCAATTGGGTTGAACCTCGAGAATCTACTTTGAGCTTTTTATTTGATGAACACATGTTGCATATATTGCATATGATCTTTTTGAGTTTTGGAATGAGGTTAATTGATGATATGAAAAATTTTTGGCGCTTAAAACCTTTACAAGGACTACATGCAACCTCTTTTATTTTTCATGCACACAAGGTGTTTGTTGAAATGTCGCAATAAAACTTTCAACTTCTACATGATTCTCTTGCTTCAAAATGTCTTAGAATCTTTTTAGAATCATGTTTTTAGCTTACTATAAGCCTATGGATCTCTTATGTTTCAATTCTCCCATTTTCCTTGGAGTATTATGCTTTAATTGCTCAACGGTTTTTAAACCGCTCCTTTGGCGCGCTTTGATATTATTGTATGGTGTTTTCACCATCCTAACATTCTTTTTGATGATTCCAAAGGGGGAGAAACAGGATATTGGCTCATTAGCTCAAAGAAGCTAATAAAAGCTTGTCATAAAAGCTATAAGCTATGGCTCATAAAAGCCATAAGTTGTGATTTGTTCTTAGTCCAATTGTTGCTTGATGGACTTATAAAATTGATTAATGATGTTTTTTGGGGGAGCTTATAAGCTCTTGAACAAATTATAAAAGCTTTTGCTTTTAGCTTATGGAAAATTGCTTTTAGCTTATGGAAAATTGCTTTTACATTATTCTTGATATGCTTGTTGATAGGGGAGCTTGTGCTTATTATTGAAAATATTTACTCCTACTTGGTTGCTTTAATATTTTTGGAAATTTTGGTTGCTTCCAAACGGTCAAATGTTTTTTTAGGAAAATCATTTCTAAAATTGCTCTCTTAGTTTGTGTAAAAATTGTTTTGGTTTGTAATCATCAAAAAGGGGAGATTGTTTGATACATGTTTTTATCCTAATTTTGATGATTTTATTTTGTCACCAAAACAATGTTTTTAAGGTTGTCCAAATACTCCTAAATGATTTAAAATGGTTTTAATATTTTTCGGAGTATTTCCTCAAGTTTATTTTTGATAATAATGGACAAACATTTTTAATGATTTTATGTCAATGAGTTTTTACTCCTATAACAGGTCCCTAAATGTTGTCTAAATACTCTCGATCGGTTTAAAATGTTTTTACTATATTTTCGGAGTATTTCTTGAGTTTTATTTTCGATAAAAAATTGGACAACATTTTCTGTCTCGTGGTCGACGTCATCGCCCTATAGGGCAACCCGTGCACTGAAGATGTTTTTAGAAACAGAAAATGAGACAGAAGCAAAAACAAGCAGGTCGACCCGGCCGCATCAAGGCGTCGTCGGCCGCCGGTCGACCGGCCGCCACGGTCGACCGGTACACTGCAAGTTTGTTTTTGAAAGCAGAACAAAATCTCTTCTATTTTGATTAGGGGGGGACGGTTGAGACAGGGGTCGACCGGTCGAAGCCTACGTCGACCGGTCGCCCTGTTGTAATTTTCAAAGTGTTCTTATTTCTCTTATTTCTGTGCGACCGGTCGCCCTGTGTATTGATGACAGAAAAAATATGACCGTTTGTGTGAGACACATTTCCTTAAATTGTGGGATTGATTTCTAACAGCTATATTCTTGATTTTAATTGTATTTTTCTCAGATTCTCAATCCCCAAGAGGAGCCTATGCTTGATCAATCATCTCCTATAAATAGAGGAAGTTTTGAAGCAACCAACACAACAATTGAGATACAACACAACAAGATACACTTCAAGCAAACACTTGGTCTTTCATTGTTATTATTCTTGTTGTAAAATTGCCTAGCTTATCACTTTCACATCTTTGAGGTCTAGGCTATTCTTGATTACACTTCGCACTCAAATTGTATTATTCATTATTGAGTTGTAATCTTGATTTTTGGTTATCATTCAAACACAAGATATCCTTGTGAGTGTTCTTGTGGTAAGAACACACTTGGATGATCTAGGTGATAGGTGAAGAAGATTGTGGTAATCTTCTTATTGAGGTGTTGAAGAATTTGGTATTCTTCAAGGTTGAAGATTGTGGTAATCTTCACAAGGTGCCGTTGAAGGAAGATTGTGGTGATCTTCAAAGGGAGATTGTGGTAATCTCCAAAGGTGTTGTTGAAGAAGAGTGTGGTGCTCTTCAAGGTGTTGTAAGTTGAATTTGTATTAATTTTGGTAATTAATAAAATTCTTTTTCTTTTCGAAATCCATCCCGGATATCTTTGGGGTAGTAGAGGATTAGGCCCTAGGTGGGTTGAACCTCTTTAAATCGACGTGTGTTGTTTAAATTCCGCACCTTTATTATTGTGTTTGAGCTTTCGGTTATAAAAAGAGGGCGAAATTCAAAAGATGGAGATAATCTATTCACCCCTCTACAGATTATCGTAGCCGCTTGACTTACGGATCCGTGGTTAGCTAGTTCTCCAAATTATAAAGTGTTGACACCAAGGGGGAATGGCCGAAGATCTTAAGGTAAGCGATCTTATTCGAGTAGATTGCCGCATGGGATGTTGATCTCATTAACACCATTTTTACAAGTGATGAAGCCAAAAGCATAAGGGCTATTCCTTTAAGCCCAAATCTAAAAAATGATTGTATGGTTTGGCACTAAACGAAAAATGGGATCTACATTGTGAAGTTGGGATATAGAACGGCAAAGAAGGCTATGGATTGCGAAAACAATAAAGCTACGTCGTCAAACTCGAGAGAAATGATGGAAATGGATATGGCACTAAAAGTGCCACCAAAAATCCGTTTCTTTTTGTGGAGATGTGTATGCTGGGGATAATTCCTACTAAGATGGACTTGCGGAGAAAAAAGGAATGGATATTGACACGGTGTGTGGAAGGTGCGGGTTGGAGGAGAGAGTCGGAACATGCCCGAGGGGGATTGGGCGACCTTCGTATGGGCGGCAAGCCCTCTTCGAATTAGAGATTTGAATGGAGGAAGCATTGCGGACTAGATCGCACTAAGGATTAGTGAGGGTGACGAATACGGCCAACGACTTTTCGCTATGATCATCTGGATGATATGGCATGCTCGAAACTTGAATCACTTTAAAAGGCAGAAGTCGATCCCGGTGGTGTATTAATGTGGCTATGCAGCGGTTGGAAGAGTTTGAAAGAGATGCAAACATGGATGCGAACCGGAGCCTTTCGAGCGAAGAAAGAGGATGGAAAAAACCCGTAGAAGGTTGGGCAAAAATAAATACGGATGCTTCGATAAGAGAAGGAGAAGGTACGGGACTCGGCGTTATTATTCGGGACCATGAGGGTCGTGTGGTAGGAAGTCTTTACAAATTATTGCAAGAAGAACTTCAGGTTGAGGTTCTTGAAGCTTATGCATGGAAGGAAGGATTGCTCCTATCTAAATCACTCGGTGACCAAAGTTATAATGGAGATGGATTGTGCCAATATTTTTCATGTCAAGTCGCAAAACACAGATTTGTCCTACCTCGGATCGGTTCTTGATGACATTCGCGATCTTTTCGTCAACTTTGAAGAATGTGTTCCTAGTTTCATTAGGCGAACTAGTAATTGCGTTGCTCATAGTTTAGCTAGTTTTGCTTTTAGTTGTTTATCGGCGGATGCTTACATCGGGTCTGTTTCGATCATGTGAACGATTTAATTTTGTTGGAGGCTTCTCTTAGTTTATAATATGCATAATATTTTCCTCAAAAAAAAAAAAATTACCTTGGATTGGAGTCGGATAGGCAATTGGGTTTGAGAAAGAAAATATACAAGATAGAACACGTTATTCTAGATGGGTCATCTACAACCATCAAATGCTTAGATCAAATAATAATATTGATCTAGTAAATATAAGAAGTAAAAAGTCAACTAATAGTTACCAATTTAAAGAATGTAGCACTTTATTTATAGATTATCTTGGCATATGTGAGAAGCTAACGGTGATAAGTGGCATAATGTTGGAGCATCTAGTATACTATTGTTAGCTAGATCTAACAGATCTTTCAAGTCTCGATTAATCGGTTCCTTTGGGGTGGGTAAAGATCCACGTCTCTCAATCGATCGAAATGAGTTTTTCTGTCGGGTCTTTTGGTGGATATAAAAATGAGAATAATATTTTTCTTCGTGAGGTTTAGAAAGAACTATTGATGATAGCAAGGTGATCAATTGATAGACTTAATAAATTCATCTTATTTGGGCTAATTTTGAAATCCTTCCTCCAATTCATCTTTTCAATTATAAATTCTTCCATCCAAATGTAACATTACAAAACTTGGTCTACGAAAACATTTGGGTCATTGCATCTTATCACAAGAAGATAGTTTCTTTTAAAATCGATTTAATTTCAATCTCGAATCAAGTATTTGGTCCGATTCAACTAGTCCTCCAAAAACCATTTGTGAGTTGAAAGCAGGTCAATCGGTCGATCCGCCTAGAATTATATACTTCTACGGTGATTCTACTTCGATGATACAAAAATTAATGTTGAGATAATCAAGATGTCTTTTGAATTTTGTTCACACCACATAAACAATTTCATCTATATAGATTTATATATAATTACATGTTTAATAATCGATTGTAGTTCGGTTGGCTAGCGATTTATAGCTCGTCTATTGATTGGGATCAAATCCCACTAGTCTTATTATCTCAAAGATATCTTGTACAAAATAAATTATATTTTTAACTATCCCGAAAATAGTAATCAAAACCAAATAAATATAGAATCTAAATAGAAGATCTAGATAGATGAAAATAATCGGATCTAGAAAACAAGTGTAACTTTAATGGGTAATTTAAGCATTGTGGTGTTTGTGAGAATTTTTGGCAAGATTGTAGTGAATTTGAGGAAGTTGATAGATTTAAGTCTAAGCGCTATTAGCAATAGCGCCCAATTACTGTGCGCTAATTGCAGGGGCGCCCAAACCTTTTTTTTTATTTTTTTCTTTACTTGTGCCCTCTTTATTTTTTATTTAATAATTAATTTATTTATTAATTTATAAAACAAAAAGATTAAATTCATTCGATTAATCAAATTCGATCAGTTTGAATCGATGTGATACGTAAAATTATAATCGTTACAAGTCGAGATTAATCCCAAACCCTATGTCCCCGGTACCACACTAGGCGCTACCCCTCTACCTAGTACTCCTACGCCTACCAACATTCCCATGAATCTCCTGTGGTGGCGGATCATCGTCCTCTTGATCATTTCTTGTATGATGACTAGATGCACGGTGATGATGTCGACTCTCAGGTCAAATCCCGATCTCGAGTGAGTGTAGGTGGAAATGAAACAGGTGATATGTTGAAATGTGGGCGATTGGATGTGGACGGATCATGACTCCCATGTGGAACTCCCATAGCACCAAAATCGTATGTAATAGAGATGTAAATGATGTCCACTATGGTGTGTTATAATCGAGTGTGTCTTGGTGAGGAACATAATAACCGAGGAAGTAGATGTAGATGAATCTGTCATATATAATGAAAATTGATCAATAAAAAGAACTTATGTGTTTTTTTGTCATTTTATAATTTTTAAGAATTTCATAAAATTAATACCATGGTGCATCGTGGGTGTATAAGCGAAGGTCTCACTATATCGGATGAGGTACGGGTGGAGGAACATCACGAGATGTGGAAGAAATCAGTAAATGGTCGGATCTTTGTTGTCATCCGTTGCCACGTGTCTATGACCCGTATGGGCTCTAGGGGCTGTCTCGGCAGGTATATCACCTGTTGGTGGACCCGTGTGGTATG
Organism: Rehmannia glutinosa; assembly: GCA_016081115.2. Classification (NCBI taxonomy): domain Eukaryota; kingdom Viridiplantae; phylum Streptophyta; class Magnoliopsida; order Lamiales; family Orobanchaceae; genus Rehmannia; species Rehmannia glutinosa. The sequence continues at coordinate 644,217 of JABTTQ020001377.1, forward strand.
GTGGCATGTGTAGCATCCGCTCAATATCATCGCTAACTTCTACAGAACACGTCAGAACGTGCATATGACTCAACGTCCTCGAATGATGATTCAAATTTGAACTAAGCCTAAGTTGTTCCATCCACGAACTGGAAAAAACAAATAACATGTCAAATTATTTGTCTATTGTTGCTTATAATTCACTTTGAAAAATCAAGTCAGAGAACAATAAATATACCATAGCATCACGTGCTGCTGTGTCTGATGGTTGGAACCCGGGTTGTTGAGGCAAGTGACCAGGTGTTATCAATCGTCGTGTAATCTTTCCATACCAATTCATATATCCATCGACCATACTAACACCTACAACAATTGGCTGAATTTGGTTTCGTTGTTGAGTCATTGATGCATTCGTCATGCGATCTAAAAACACTTAGCCGACCTTGCAAAGGTGATCCGCACAATGGCAATGATTGGAAGGCGTTGATTAAGTACTCCATTGATGCATTCGACATGTTTGTAGTCATAATTCCACACCGTTTCCCTTCATCATAGTTGAGTGTCCATAGGCAAGGATCAATGGCCGCCAAATACTCGTAAGCATCCGGGTTCAATGATTTAATCGCTCCATTATTTTCTCAAATGTCCGAACACTCAACTATGATCCACTTGCCAACACAAGTCCTTGAGTTTTATATTCTTAAAATGATTATTAAGATTAGATGTCACATGTACTCCCATAGGTGCTTGAAACTCGGGAACACGTTCGACCTCTTTTATTATATCCTTATGGTGGTCGAAAATAAGACACATTCCCTCGGCACCACAAACCACGTATTTAGCAACCATGTGAAGAAACCAATGCCATGACCTAAAATTTTCCTCATCTACAATAGCATATGCTAGAGGTAGCACATGTTGGTTTGCATCTAAAGTCACAAAGAATTAACATCTTGTGCTTGTATTTAGTATATAAGTGTGTTTCATCCACACTAATGACCTTGCGGCAATGCCTAAAACCCTCGATGCACGGCCTAAATGCACAAAAATTTTACCCCAACGTATGCACACCACGTTCGTCTATTTCTTTAGACAACCACTCCACAACTGTTCCCGAATTGTATTTTTGCAGCGCTCCCATATATTTAGGCAAATATTGACAAGAGATCTCCCATGTCCCATAAACATTTTCTCTTGCCGTTTCAAACTCTGCAAGCTTTATGGTATGATATCTCATATCCATATTTGTCCTTCACATTTTTTGAACATACTTGATATCATACGTCGGATCACACTTTGTACCATTCCCATAGGATCTTTAGCGATAATATTTTTACACAAGTTTCTATGATTTTGGAGCGGTGTTCATAACACAACTATGGGGAGGTCCTGACTTGGTGTTAGATAAATGTTTTTATCATGATTTTGATGATTTTGTTCAAATGAGTTTTTAAACCAAAACAAGGTTTCTAAATATTGTCTAAATACTCCCGATCGGTTTAAAATGTTTTTACTAAATTTTCGGAGTATTTCTTGAGGTTTATTTTCGACAAAAAAATTGGACAACATTTCTGTCTCGAGGTCAACCTCGCCCCCTATAAGGCAACCGCACGAAGATGAATTTTGGAGCAGAAAATGAGACGAGAATAGTATTTGGCAAGGTCGACCGTCGACCAGGGTGTTGGCCGTTGGCGTCGATCGGTGCACTGGGAGCCTCGTTTTGAAACAGAACTCCCGCTTATTGATTTTGGTTTGTGCGACGGCTAACATAAGGGACGACCGGTCGAAAGCCTACGTCGACCGGTCGCCCGTGTTAATTGTTGTTATGTTCAATTCAAACTCTATTTATGTGCGACGATCGCTTCTAGTTTGAATGACAAAATTCTAACCGTTGTGCGGCACAGACAAACTTTCCTTAAATTATGGGATTGATCTCTAACAGCTATATTCTTGATTTTAATTGTATTTTTCTGTAGATTTTCAATCCCCAAGAGAAGCCTATGCTTGATCAATCATCTTCTATAAATAGAGGAAGTTTTGGAGCAACCTATACAACAATTGAGATACAATACAACAAGATACATTCCTAGCAAACACTTGTTCTTCATAGTTATTATTCTTGTTGTAATTTGCCTAGCTTATCACTTTCACATCTTGAGGTCTAGGCTTTCATTTCTTGATTACACTTGCACTCAAATTATATTATTCATTATTGAGTTGTAATCTTGATTTTGGTCATCATTCAACACAAGACATCCTTGTGAGTATTCTTGTGGAAAGAATACACTTGGGTGATCTAGGTGATAGGTGTTTCAAGAATGTGGTGCTCTTGAGGTGTTGAAGAATTTGGTATTCTTCAAGATTGAAAATTGTGGTGATCTTCAAAGGTGCCGTTGAAGGAAGATTGTGGTAATCTTCAAAGGGAGATTGTGGTAATCTTCAAAGGTGGTGTTGAAGAAGAGTGTGGTGCTCTTCAAGGTGTTGTAAGTTGAAGTTGTATTAATTTTGGTAATTAATAAAAAAATTCTTTTTAAAATCCATCCCGGATATCTTTGGGGTGGTAGAGGATTAGGCCCTAGGTGGGTTGAACCTCTATAAATCGACGTGTGTTGTTTACATTCCGCACCTTCGATATTATTTTGGATTGTTTTGTTCAAAAAGATGGTAAAATCGAAAAGATGGAGATAATCTATTCACCCCCTCTAGATTATCGTAGCCGCTTGACTTACATGTGGTATCGAGCCAAACTCTTTGGCAAGCTCGTTTCACATCGCGAGTGAAGAGGAAAGATCGTCGGCTCACGAATGAAACTTATCTTTCCGGCACCTCCACCACCAAGCCACCTCGATTTGATTCCAAACATTTTGCATTTTGGAAAGAAATAATGGAATGCTATTTACAAGGTTGCGGGTTCGATATTTGGAACTTCGTCATCAATGGAGAATCCATTCCAATGAAACTATACACCTCCAAAGCACTCAATGAGCTCAATGATGAAGAAAAGAAAATCATCTCCTTAAATGGTAAAGCTCTCAATATTTTATATTGTTCACTTACCAATTTGGAAGGTCAAAAGCATCCACTTCTCTAAGGGATACAAGGTCAAATCTAAGGAACAAACCTTTTACAACATCCAACTATGAAGTAGTTGAACAATGTTTTATGGGCATCGAAGAAGAAAACGAGGTATGTCTTAAACCCTCTACTTCCTATGATATTGTTATACAAAATGATTATAGTGATTTGCAAAATGATTTTGATGACCTTCAAAATGAATTCCAAAGTTTACTTGTTAAGTACAAAAATTTGAAAAAGGAATTCAATGTTTTGAAAAATGATAAGGATAGTTTATTTACTTCCTATGAATCACTATCATGTGCTCACACAACCACACTTGATAAGGTTATAAACCTTGAAAAATAAAATAGTACTCTTGTTGAGGATATTAATTGCATAAAAAAAGGATTTATCAAAATCCAACTTGAGTCCGATAAAATGACCAATATTGTTGATAGTTGTGATAAATTGAAACAAGGACTTGATCATAAGCCTAGTATTGTTAATTATGTGAAAAGAAATCAAGTACCTATGTATGTTGGTCATTATGCTCCTAAAATTATTACTTGTTTTTATTGCGGTAAAAGGGTCACACGGTAAATACTTGTCGGGCTAAATATAGCTCTAATTATTTGTGGAGACCTAAAAGTCTCAAGACTAATCCCAAAGGACCCAAGCACTTGAGGGTACCACAAAACAATGTTATATTAGGTACCGACGAAATAATAATCGAAGAAAATTCATACGGCCAAGGAGATATCAAATGACCATATCGTTTAATCAAAGGATAAGACATCACCACAATGAATTTCCAAGAGAAAGAAATTATCAACAATGGGAAAGACATAATCCTTGAAAATGGAACAATCGGAGAAGCTATCATCAACAAGATGATTTTCAAAGGGGAAGATATCATCAACAATGGGAACGACACAATCCATGGAAATGGCGAAATTGGTAAACCGTATCTCCCTATTTAAATATGCATTTTATCTTTTTATGCATGTTTTTTATTTGTGTCTAAATTGCAAAACGAGTTTTCACATTTTTAAAATTAAGGTCTTCAATATATATATTTGTGGTTTTAAATATTTTTGAAAAGAAGACCTTGCATGATGTTTTTAAAACTCTTGAGTATTTGCTTAGACTAAATTGTTTTATAATCTCTTATGGGTTTTTATGGCAAGAGCTTACTTGTGATATCTTTTATTGTTTTAGCCTACACGTGTATCATGTTCGTTTTGTGCTATACTTGTTTAAGATATGTGTAGGATATATATTTTCTCATCCTCTTAAAAGATGATTGAACTATCGAGGTATGCTCATCATTGGTATTCATCCTATAGACTCGATATATTTTTGTCATATGCCTATGTGCTTGTCTTTCAAGTTATTTCAAAGTATTTCATATAAGTGTCATTAAGAGGATTTTTCGATTTTTTGAAAGGCACGATTCTATATAGTTTGTTTTATCCGAGACTTGTAAAGGATCATATTTGTTTTGATAAAACATTTGAATTTTTATCCTCTTCTTAAATTATGCATTTGATTGCTCATATTCATTTTTGTCAAAACTCTTGTTCAAATGCTTCTTTTAAATAAGGTCTAAACTATATGCTCTCGGATTTTCAAAATTTAAAAGAGACCTTATATAGCTTTCTATAAGCTTATTTGAACTTACTTGTGTATTATATTCTTGATGATTTTCTTTAAGCATAGTATGTGTTACTTGCTATAGTGTCTCTATTATTCGATATTACTATGCTCGTGTGCAAGATGTCTTGATAAGATTTTGCAGGAATTTTTGGTATTTTGGAACAAGATAAATGACCAAGGCAAGATTAGTAGCTCAATGGTATTGTCGAAGAAGGTATTGATTTTGATGATACATTTGCACCGTAGCACATTTAGAAGTTATTCGCATTCTACTTGCCCATTTTTGTTTTAAGAAAATTTCAAGCTTTACCAAATGGATGTTAAATCCAATTTTTATTCTAGAAGAAGTCTATGAAAAACAAGGGGTTTGAAAGATTTCTATAGGCCAAATTGATTTCTATAAAAGGCCTTGTTATGTTTTAAACAAGTACCCCTTGTATGGCTTGATAGACTTTGATATTTTCTTTTGCAAAATGATTTTACAAGAGGTAAAGTTGACACTACTCTCTTGTTTTTGAAAAGGGTAAGAATGCTTACTTGTACAAATTTATGATATCATTTATGGTGCTACTAATGAAGTTTTGTACAAGATATTTTTAAGTTGTTGCAAGGTAAATTCAAGATGATCATGATGAGGAGCTCAATTTCTTCATTGGAATTCAAGTTCAACAATGCCAAGAAGGTGGTTATATTACACACTCAAAGTATACAAAAGAAGAAGTGAGGCATTGAATAAGAAAGAATCATCTCAACCTCTATGACTACCATGTAAAGATTGACAAAGGTTGAGGAAGGCATATCGGTTGACAATCAAATTCAAGGTATGTTCATTCACTTTTATTACTCCCATAGACTTGACATTCCATATGCCTTACGCTATATGCTCGACTTCAAAAACTATCCCAACGAATCTCATTAAAAGTATCGTTAAAAGAAATTTTCAAATATTTGAAAGGCATTTTTCCTTATGGCTTGTATATCCAAAATTTTAAAATGTTAATATTTTTGGGATAACAAGTCCGGTGATTACAATTTTTCAAAATATGGTTCCTCATAAACAAACTAAACATATTAAGATTCAATATCTTTTTCTAAGGATTGCATGTTTAACAAAAACTTGAGATGTGTTTAATTCCATCTCAAGGATAACTCGCGGAATTTTCAATCGCTCACCGCCAAGTATTTTACCTCATTTCGAGCTTGATTATGACATAATGTATATTGAATGATGTCTATGTTTGCATTTTGCACGTTTTTAAAACTTAGGGGCAAAAATTAGATTTTTGGATCAAATTTGAATTTCAAAACAGATAAGAATGGGCTACCGGTGCAGGCCGCCCAGTCGCCCACTGCTCGACCTGGCCGCCCATACCCGGACCGGTCGCCCTAAGAGATTTTTGGTTAAAATTAGTTCTGTTTCTAGACTTTTGCCATTTTGGTGTTTTTCTTCTCTATTTCGACTCCTTTGACATTTTCACACACAATTCACTTCAAATGTGTTTTGTTGCATAAATTTCATATTTTGGGATTATCTAGCTCGATTATCATCTTCATTGCTCGTATTCACCGATTAAATGGTAAGAATTCTACTCCCTTATCTCAATGGGTTGAACCTTGAGAACTTGGCCTATATGTATATTTCTTGATGTAATTCTTATATATTTATGTTGAGCATGATAATTGTTGATGGATGATATTTATAAAATTGCTTTTGGTGATGAAAAACTTGGCTTGATTACATTTGCAAGGGCTTTATATTTCATCTTCAATTTTTGGCCTTGCCAAGTGTTTGATAAAACGTTTCAATGAAAAAAAAAAAATTCATCACCTACATGATTCTCTCGATTTCAAAAATCTTATATATTTATAGATATCATGTTTCGCAAATCAAATGAATTTTCATAAGCTTCTACAAGTCGTATGATCGACTTTTTCCTCCTATTTGGTCTATAAGCTTCAATGTTCAAAATAGTTCGATAAATCGGTTTAGTTGCGCACTTTGATATGATTATATGATGTTTTTATCGTGCTAACATTCTTTTTGATGATTCCAAAGGGGAGAAACATGTTATAAGCTTATTAGCTCATAAAAGCTAAAATAAGCTCGGGAAAGAAGCTATAAGCTATGGCTTCTTAAAGTCATAAGTTGTGGATCATATTTAGTCCATTTGTTGAATTTTGGATTTATATACTAGTCTAATGATGTTTTGTTGACGGGGGAGCTTATATGCTCTTGTACTTAAGATCAATATGTAAAAGCCAAGCTTTTAGCTTGTGGTTGATTGCTTTTATATTACTCTTGTTGTGCATATTGATAGGGGAGCTTTTGCTAAATGTTTTTGAAAATCTTTACTCCCATCCTTGTGTTTATGTTGCGTGGAATGTTGTCGCTCACAACGGATAGTTCTTTTTTTTTAAGGTAAAATGTTTTTGTTTTCAAAATCGTCCTTGTGAAAATTATTTTGGTTTGTAATCATCAAAAAGGGGAGTTTGTTAGATAAATATTTTTATCATGATCGGTTTAAAATGTTTTTACTAAATTTTCGGAGTATTTCTTGAGGTTTATTTTCGACAAAAATTGGACAACATTTCTGTCTCGAGGTCAACAGGTCGCCCTATAGGGCAACCCGTACCTAAAGATGAATTTTGGAGCAAAAATGAGACGGAATAGTATTTGGCCGGTCGACCGGTGTCGTCGCCGTGACTGGGAGCCTCGTTTTGAAACTAAACTTCTCGCCTTATTGATTTTGGTTTGTGCGACCGGCTAACATAAGGGACGACCGGTCGAAGCCTACGTCGATCGGTCGCCGTGTTAATTGTTGTTATGTTCAATTCAAACTCTATTTCGTCGACACGGCCGTTTCTCTAGTTTGATGAAGAAAAAATTCTAACCGTTGTGCGGTGAGATAAACTTTCCTTAAATTGTGGGATTGATCTCTAACAGCTATATTCTTGATTTTAATTGTATTTTTCTGTAGATTTTCAATCCCCAAGAGGAGCCTATGCTTGATCAATCATCTCCTATAAATAGAGGAAGTTTTGGAGCAACATATACAACAATTGAGATACAATACAACAAGATACATTCCTAGCAAACACTTGTTCTTCATAGTTATTATTCTTGTTGTAATTTGCCTAGCTTATCACTTTCACATCTTGAGGTCTAGGCTTTCATTTCTTGATTACACTTGCACTCAAATTGTATTATTCATTATTGAGTTGTAATCTTGATTTTGGTCACCATTCAACACAAGACATCCTTGTGAGTATTCTTGTGGAAAGAATACACTTGGGTGATTTAGGTGATAGGTGTTTCAAGAATGTGGTGCTCTTGAGGTGTTGAAGAATTTGGTATTCTTCAAGATTGAAGATTGTGGTGATCTTCAAAGGTGCCGTTGAAGGAAGATTGTGGTAATCTTCAAAGGGAGATTGTGGTAATCTCCAAAGGTGGTGTTGAAGAAGAGTGTGGTGCTCTTCAAGGTGTTGTAAGTTGAAGTTGTATTAATTTTGGTAATTAATAAATTTTTTTCTTTTTGAAATCCATTAGGATATCTTTGGGGTGGTATAGGATTAGGCCCTAGGTGGGTTGAACCTCTATAAATCGACGTGTGTTGTTTACATTCCGCACCTTCTATATTATCTTGGCTTGTTTTGTTCGAAAAAGAGGGTAAAATCGAAAAGATGAAGATAATCTATTTCACAAAAAACACGACCACAACCACCAATTGCATTGCTGCGATGATAAGCTCATTTCAATAACTCCGGATTGATTATGCTTACAAACAACTTTCCACAATGTCGGCGTAGACTCCACAACCCTATACTCACGTCTGCCATGACGCACAGAAAAATCCTTAACTGCAGATTGCACATGTTTTTTATCTAAGAAAACCATACCCTTTTTCAACTCACCTCTCTCGAGTCATAATACTGAGTTCTTAACGAGCCATCAACAAAGACTCAGAAATATCTTGAGATCCCGACTCAAAAAAAGGGGATCTTGATAAATTAGGACGAGGAGAAACTACCAAAGGGGATCTAGAAAGACTATCGTAGTGATATGTTATTTATTCTTTGATTTTCTCCCGCCTTGACGGGCATGTGATGTGTGACATTTTGATTATTTGATATACGGTAGGGGATCACGCCTCAATCTCCCACCCCAGGGTGTTACTTTGCAAAAAAAAAAAAAAAAAACTACCAAAGGAACATGTCGTTGGGCGGGATGCTCCTCTTCATGTACATCATTATGCTCAACATGATCATCACTATCATCACCTTGCTCGCTATTATCACTAGGTTCCGAGGGTCCCATTTTATCGGCAAGAAAATGATCATCCCTAATCAGAGGTCGCTTCTCAACATGCACATTCAATCCATCCAAATTCCCCGATTAGGTCTACAAGCACTACCCAAGCCCATGTTTGTCATTCCTCGAGTAACAAAAGGCAATTGAGTCACCAATAATGTAAGATGCATCTTGGTAAAACTCATTTTTCAATGGAATTGGTGGTGGTGCGGTATGAGATATAATTTTGGATTCAACAAATAGATCAACATACCTTAAACCAGTTATCGGATCCAAAAAATCTAAGTTGCCAATCCTTTTTAATTGGAACTACTCGTGAATTATCATTGTCAAAATATTTAGCGAGAAATTGTTACCTTATGGCGATTCGATCCAAATCTGTCATTTCATACAAAAAGTCTTAAAAAATTGATAGGTCGATACTACGATCAATATGTGTTGCTCCAACAACTTATCCTCCATAATGCACAAATACTCAATTTTGTGTGACATATCTTCAAAAATTAAAATAATTGTTATTTTTACTAATAATTAATGAATTAATAATTAATTATTTTATTATTTTTACTAAAAAATTAAAAAATACCAACTATAGAATCTACAAACCAAAAAAAAAAACATTTACAAAAAGTTATCTAAAAGCAAACTAAATTATATTAATATATTATTTTACTAACTTTTTAAAAATACCTATCTACCATATTATTCAACGATTTCTTCTAATGATTTGTAAAAATGTGTAAATATAACAACTACAAAAAGTTCAATTAAAACTATATTAATCTATCATTTTACTAACATTTTAAAATACATACCTATCATATTAACAATTACATACCAACAAACAATATAATATCAACAACTTTAACAATTAACAAAATAAATTACAAATATTAAAAATTTTCAATATGTGTAAATAATTACTTGAAATTTTGAAAATTGGTGGGAAATCACGCCGGAAAAACTGCGCGTCGCCGCCTCTTTGCTGAAGCCGCCGTGAGATTGTGGAATGGGGAGGGTTTTGTATTGTGTGAAGGGACAAAGCCATTAAATAAAAGGTGGGTATTATATAAAGAGTTGGGAAATTTCAAATAAAAATAAAATAAAATGGGTCAGCGCTAGTCAAACTAGCAGACCAAAGATCGGGCACTTTTGTCGTGGGCGCTAGTTTAACTAACGCCCAACCCTCGTAAACTATATAAAAATAATATTAAAAACTTGGCGCTATTAGTATTAGCGTCTGACTTATTTATTTCCAATAGCGCCAGCACCTATATACATACCACACGCAAAAACACTATACATTAGCAACAAATCCTCACAGACAGTAAAAATACCCGACTTTAATCGAGAATACTGTGATTGATAGTTGAGTCTCTTCTTTGATTTTTTATTTTCCTTTATTCGGTTTTTCTTTCATGGAAAGGTACCCGCCAAAATGTTCAAATCCAACTTAAATGGGTCGGACTCTCTGCCAATGAAATTATGCCACGTCCAACCTAGAAATATTGTCCTTGGTGCAAAAATCAGAGATTTTTCATTGACAGCGTTGTTATAATCACATTTAAAATAATCTTAAAAATTTATATTTTATGACAAGTAATCTTAAAAATTTATGTTTTAATCTGGTGCTGATTATTTTAATATTAGTTTAAAATATTAGTTTATAGTTAGCCACTAAATAGAGATATTTTCTAACTTAAAGTCAATCTTTCACACTCAAGAAAAGCTCAAAAAGAAATCAATAGGGCATCAAAACATGTAATTCGTTGCATTTGTCAATAAAACCACAGACTTCATTTTCAAAATTTGTCATTGTTATAACATTGGGACTTTTAACTTCTACTGGGAACAGAAAAATCTGAAACATAGGCCAAATCGCCCCAATTTTGTTAACCAGAAAAATAGGTTGGATGCTTTAGAATATCTTGTTGTGACTAAATTGTAATAATTGAACATCGAACTGGAATATAGTAAACAAAATATCTTTGTTATCACTCATATTTCATCACTTTTACTTCAACGTATAAACAGCCCTCATGTACATACAAAAAAAAAGGGAAAAAAGCAGTCATCATGCTTTTACATCCACTTATGCATTTTATTTTAGGCTAAATTGCAATTTTAGTGTTGTAGATATAGGGTTATATCAAAAGTGGTCCCATAGAAATCACGATTTCAAAAAAAAGTCCTGTGCAGTATCTGAAAAATTTATCGATTTCAATCATTTGATCACCAAAAATTAATTTTTTTCCCGAAAAAAACCCCCTTCGGGCCAAACCTATTGATGTGACAACTAATTTGTTTTTCTTTGGATATCCTCCAAAGTGAGATGGCATCTTTGATTGATACAAAAACTTATGAAAGAAAAATCCACTTCGAGGATGTCCAAATAAACAAAAATAATTTCCACATTAGTGGTTTACCGAATATTTGGACGTTTGGATCTTTTTGGTAAATTATCCAATTTATGGTTACCAAAGCACTGTAATTGAGAGTTTTTTTGAAAATTATGGAACATTTTACAAATTGTAATTTTTGGAGGACTATTATTGCCACCTCCTATAACTACACGACTAAATGACAATTTAGCCTTTTATTTTATATATTTCATCTTAATTTTAATATATATTTTAAAAATAAAAATAAAATAAACTCTTTAAGTATATACTTAATGAATTTTAAAATTAAAATAAATGTTCAAAGTCCAAAAATCTCCTTATGGGGTTCCACCAATTCCAATGAAAAATATGCAACCTTCAAACCATGTGTCAGCAATTGGGCTTTCAAGTCTGGATCATAGCCCAACTTTGCAAGCTTGTTTATTTTATTATGTTATTTGATTAAGTTGAGATGATGGCGTGTGAATTTTTTCAAGAGCATGGGTTCTATCTACTTTTTTTTTTCCCAATAAGTTGGAACTACTGGTTGGAGGTGAAATGATAAATTTTAAATAAATCGAAAGATAGGGTTCAAACCCGGCCAATACCCTTACTGGTGAGTCTACCACTTGAACTACAAGCTAATGTTATAACATAAGTGTTTTAATCATTTGACTACTATTCGATTAACCAATATTTTTATTGTTTGATTTTTTAGGCGCCATTAGCCCAATGACCAACATGTGTTTTTTTTTTTTAATTATTTAATTATTTTGTCAGTTTTAATGCTTATGCTTTAATACTGTTCAGCACAATGGTGCTGGATCTTTTTCTTTTTTCTTTCGAAAAAATATAGGGTGCATTTGGATGGAGGGATTTGGGAGGATTTGGGAGGAGGGATTTGAAATTCTTAGCTAAATCCACACCACTATTTGGCATATAAATCCAAATCAATGGATTTCAAATCCTCTTTAAGTTTTAGTTCATTTTCAAAGGATTTCAAATCCTCCCAAAACCTAGTCATTTGAAATCCATTCTTATTTTTTTCTTTAAGCTCACTTGCATATTCACACACACTTACACACATTGCACACATTTACATACTGTTTTGCACCATTTACACACATTTACACACACTACACATACATTCACACACTACACATTACACATATTTACACACACCGCACACACACTACACACACTTACACACACTACACACACACGCACATTTTTACACACACCGCACATTTTTACACATTACATTACATTTCGCACACATTTACTCACACACACTAAACACACTTTTACACACACGCCGCACACATTCACACTCACACATACTCTCCTCACATATGCACACGCATTATCATCATACACATATTCGGACATAATAAAAGTTATATATTTCATATTTTTATTAGTGTATAAAATTATAATTATTTAAAAAATTATAAGATTATATCTTTTATTTTTATTTATTAAATATAAATTAAGAAAATAAATAGAGCTTCTAAATTTTTTTATCAAAACTTACGATGGATTTGAAATCCTTACACAAATTCACATCATCCAAACAAGAGTGGATTTCAAATCCAATGATTTTGAAATCCATTCGTTTCAAATCCATTTGGAATTTCAAATCCCTCCATCCAAATGGCCATAGATTCTTCTAATCTTCTTCACCTTTAGATTAGATTATTAGCCCACGTTTTATTAGATGGTATCAAGGGTCTGACTAAAATATTGAAATTACAATGGCGAAAGACCAAAGGCCCAACGACCTATGGCTCAACCTGAAGGATAGTTCAGAAAAGTGGCCCATATATATTATTATTTGCTTAGGAATGTCATATAAAATAAAAAAGCTTCTCAATAGAAAAGCTTCTCAATTTTGTATCAATTTTAACTTTTAGGAAATATGGCTCATTAGCAGGTCAATCTTCTATGAGTTAGTTTTATCAGTCCGTCAAATTTTTGGTCTTATCTCCATAGCAAGAATGTTTTTAAGTCATGTTTTCCAAAACATATTTTTTTTATTTTTGAGTTCAAATGCCCACTTTCGTGATTTTTTTTATTTATGGGCACCGGTACCTACCGAGTTATGTACCGCATAAAATAATGACCACGTACATTACTAGAGAATGCACAAAAGGTGTGATCGTCAATTTTTATTCAAAATGGCTAAAAATATATTTTTAAAAAACATGGCTATTTTTAATTTCCACAACAAAAACCTGTATGGCCTATTACCACTAGTTTTATTAGCACTAGTTTTATTTTAGAGGCATGCAGATATAATTGCAAAGTTTTAATCCTAAGACAAAATCCATCCATCAATGTGTAACAACTTCAACAAATCTTGAAGTATGATAAAGGCAAGTACCTAAATTCAAGAATTCATTTTAGATATAATCGTTCGGAAAAATTATGTGTAATTTTTAGACAATCGAAAAAGTTTTAACTGATAATAATAGCAAGGAAATTATTATCAAAAGCATTAGTATCCTTTTAAGTTAGGGTAAGTCTCTGTCCGATCGTTTAACGGATCTAATTCATTAGACGGATCAAAAAAACCCGGCTTGCGGTTAATCCGCCTAATGACCCGCACAACCACTACCATAACAACAACATCCGCTAGCCGCTAAATACTTTTTGGGAGAGATACTAATACTTTTTGGGAGGACTACTAATACTTTTTCGGAAGAAATACTAAAATACATTTAATCGAAAAACCTAATACTTTTTAAATAAGATTATTAATATGTTTTAGGAGAATACTAATACTTTTATGGGGAAAAAACCAATAGTTTTCATGAGTATTACTAATAGTTTTGAAAATCCTCTAGAAATAGACGCCCTTAATTTAAATTGCATTCTTAAGTTATTTTTGTTGTTTTTCTACAGTTTAGCATTATTTTTCCATTTGCTACGATCGGCTTGTGATCAGGACTTTTCTTTTATTTTTATATATTTCTATTTATTTAAAAACTAATACTTTTCCGGAGGATTGCTAATATTTTTCCAAGGAATTGTTAATATTTTTCAAGGGAAAATCTAACACCTTTTAGGTTGCCTAATATGACATCATTGCCTAATACTTTTCGGGAGGACAATGAACACAATTAAAATATTTTAGAGGACAATTAATACTTTTCGGATATACTACGATACTTTTCGGGAAAAGACTAATACTTTTAAATGCCCCTAATATTACAAAAATGCCATCGATCCGGATATCCTATGGCTCCACCTTAGTATATTACAAAAATACCACCGATGAATGAAATTACAAAAAAAAAAAACAAATAGGGGTCGGGTTGGATCCGTCTAACGGAAAAGACCCGTTAGACGGTCTTAACCCAAGTCTTTGTTTTCAAATTATAGTTTACCAAAAAAAAAAAAAAAAAAATAGGGGTCGGGTTGGATCCGTCTAACGGAAAAGACCCGTTACGGTCTTAACCCAAGTCTTTTTTTTTTTCAAATTATAGTTTTCGCCCAGTGCTACTTATGGAATCTCAGCAATTGTTTAACAAAATACATTAAGTAGGAGTACGATGAATCTCAGGATTAAAAATATTTTGAATGAATAATGAAGAGCGAAGTACAGGGATGAGAATCAATTGAACCCACTGATGAAGTTGGCATATTTTCAATGGTCAAGAAAATTGTGACGGACCGTGGTTTGCCTAGTGCAGATTTATATGGCTAGAGTGGTTTGTAGTTTTTGCATTAAATTTGAGGGTTGTTTATCCATTACGCACTGAATGGTCGTGATTGCGGGTTTTCCATCACGAAAAGAGAAAATAAATACACAATGGATTGAATCATGTGTGGTAAAGCTAAGCCAAAAAATAAAAAAAGAAAACAATTAACATTTTGATAACAGGAAATTTAATATTATCATAAATTCTTAACTTATTTACATAGATAAACATATCAAATATAAAGTTTACACAGAGCGAACTTAGGCCGATCAACCATGTGTTGGTTTTGATCAAATTTATTAGGATGGTAGGTTTCCCGATCTTATAGATACTACTTTTGAAGGAATACGCCATGTGTAGTATCTACCGTACATCTGTATATAATCCACATATTTTTATTGTGTGTGAATTTTTATACATTCATAACAAATTTGTGGTTATTATTGTTGTATATTTACATATAATATTATGTATTGCATTTATTGCATCCATGTCATGGCATCACTTAGCTAGGCATTCATTTATGCATATATTATATATTATATTTTTTATAATATATGAAAGGAGGAAAGAAATAAATAATATGGAAAATAAATATTATGAGATGAGAATGTGTGTCTTTTCATTTGAAAACATCCATTGGGAAGAATTGCAATGAAGAGATGCAACCTTTGGAATATTTATAACTTCAATTATTTGAGAAGGGATGCAACTTTTGATTGAAACCTTTGGAAGTCTATAAATACTTCTAAAAGGATGGATGAAAGATGATGAAAAGTGATGGAAAAATCAATCTTTAATTTTCCTACGAGTTTTATTTCTTTCCAACTTTCTACTATTGTTATTTTACTACTTGTGATTGATGCTCCTAAAAATTATAAGAAGTGTAATCTTGGAATTTTTGTGAAATAGGCTTTGTATCCGGAGGTTCATTCCTTGAGAACCATTTACACCATAGTGGGAGGAATTAATACCTTAAAGAAAGCATCTTTAAGATGTCCCTTTATATAACATTTGATTTCGTTTTCATAAACATACTCCATTACCCACTATTCAAGAAATATATACAACAATTATACACTGAAATGCTCGAGTGTAATATGGAATAAACCGATTCCCCCATTGAAAGACGATTGCTTTCCTTTACCACCTAATTTGGACGGTGAGTTACCTTCGGGTCCACGGACTTTGGTAACCAGGAATCGGGTTCTTAAGTCGGATCGAGTTCACGAGGTATGGGGTACGGAGGCGATAAATATAGAAGTAAATAGTAAAAGTGATAGGATGAATAGTTACCATCAAGTTATTGTAGCAATGTATTTATAGATATCCCGACAAATGTGAGCGCGCAAGTGTCACCACGGGACGGTGGTATTGTACTTAGGTTGTCGAGGGGATCAATGGTCCATAAGTCGGGTTGGATCCATTCCCGATCCGGGTCGGATTTGGGGCTCGAGACTGTTTTTAGACCTGTTTTGTGTAAGGCTTGAAGATCTCATTGCCTTATCATTATTCCCCATCCACGAAGTTGCTCGAGGTTCGCGGTTGATTGGGAGCTCAAGTTGAGGGCAACTATGTGGACCCAAGTCCCGGAGCTCTTCTTGACCAGAGGCGCCTTGAAGTCCGGGGCGTGTCGTGAACCCGAGCCGGGCTCCTCGAGGGTATCATCATTCGGGGTCCCGAGATCGAGGTCGATTACGTGCTCTACTTGTTTAGATCGACCTCGAGACCAATTTCGCATCCCGTTCGTTTCATATTTGTTTATTATTATATATATATCTTTTTTTTTTTTTTGGAGGCCAAGGTCGAGTCTCCTCGGGTTCGAGCCTCATTATTACCCTTGGGCCCACTTGTTTTTTACCCTTATATATATAGGGTAGAAAGTAGTTTTACCTTTTCACTTTCAACCTTTGATGTAAAAAATCGGGTCTCACTCGACCTCGCGACCTAGACCTCTTTGAGATCCGAAGCCGTCATCCGTTTGTTCACCTTATTTTTAGTTTCACTTTGCAAGTGTATAGTGCGATTTATAGAATAGGATTAGCAATGTCGAATTCACGGGGGACTAATAAATTATTGTACTAAATCTTGGGATTATAATAGCCTTATTTTTATCCGCACGATCGGAATTGAGTGAACTGGTTTTGTAAAACTAAGACAAGAATTAATCCTAAAATAAACAAAGTAAAGAGTGATTGAAAGATCAAGAAGATGAATGGATTCTGGGTTATGGTTTCGATTAATATCCCCTTTTATTATCGATTAATCAAACCAAAGTTATACGTATTCTTCCCTATAGAACAATCACAAAAGTAATTTACCCTCTCTCTCGAGATGAATATAAAAACGTTGATTGGAATATCTATGCTAGCATTTCTACTCAACATGAGATATCCAACTCCCAAACGCACAAAAGATTGAATATCCTCACAAATAGTCATAGACTTCTCAATCTTGCAAATATTCATGTCAAGTACTCACGGATCTAGTTTGAAACTCATCTTTTGAATTATGAATCAATATATCAAACAAGTTAAACCAATAGCTTTTTGATAAAACAAGAATTAAAACAAAGTACTTTCGAATAGGATTGGAAAATAATAACTTCAATTGCAATTAATCATCAAATAAAAGTATCCATTAACCCGCTCCCAAACTCGGGAATCACAAGATGTTTAGCTGGACATAGAAAATAAATAATTCATAGACAAATTATTCATGTTCATGTCTAACTAATTGAATATAAAGATACTTATGGAATGCGAAGACTCGGAGACATCGATGATCTCTCGATCTATCTACAATCCTCAAGCGTGTTGTTGTGGCCTTGATCGATCTCTCCAATTCTCTCGGTGGAAAATTGTTCTTTTCTCTCGTGTTCTAGGGCAAAAGTCGGTGTGTCCTCGTTTATGGCCGCCTCGTCTCTATTTGTACTCCGTTCGGGTCAAAACCTAGTTCAAAACCTGTCAAACTGTTTTCCCGCATAGACGCACGAGGCGTGCGCTAGCGCACGCCGATTGGTGCTAGATGCCGCATGAGTTTTCTTTTCACTAAAGGACGACGGGCCGTGCGCATCACGCACGACCAGCCCGTGCGTCATGCCGTGGCTCGAGTCTTAGTCTTGGGGTTAGCACACGGTCGTGCTAGGGGACGCACGCTCCGCCGGTGTACTTGCTGGACTTGATACTTGTTCGTTTCGCTTTTCGTTTCGCTTGATTCGTCGACTTCTTCCCGAATCAACTCCAAACTTCGTATGTTACTTTAAGTATCGGCGGTTCTTTACCGCAATGCTCCGAATTATTGCCAAAATGCTACAATTATCAACAAATTCCTACAAAACGAAAGCGTAATATTTTTTCCACAAAACATAAATAAAGCCCTTTTTACTCATGTAATGCATGCATAGCAACTAATTCTATCTACAATTAAGCCCAAAATACTTGCAAACGCATATCAATCACCGTTCAAGGGTAACTTCGAACTCGAGCCCGTCTTTCCATATCTCGGTACTCCTTAGTCCTCTTTTCCATTTTCTTTTGCTTTATTTTGGCATTCTTTTCATAATAATGGGCTCTTCCTTCGCCTCACCTAGCGATCCCATAGGCTCTCGAACTCGACTCGAATCTAGCCCAAACTCTAGTTCTAGCTCCGGCTCCTGGGGGATGTGGACCGAGGACCTCTCCGGCCCTAACCCAGAGTCCTTGCACCCCTCTCCCTAAGTGTCATTCCTTCCTCCCGAGGGGCTAGGGAGGAGTCTTCTTCGAGGGTCGGGCTCTGGGGAGACCCCATCCGATCTCCTTACCAGGATTCTTGGGAGTTAATAAAGTGCACAATGCGTCTTAGTGAGGCTTCTCATATCATCATCGCTATTTTATCCCGCCCGAGTATAAGGTGATTATCCCAGGATGCGACGACCGTATGCATAGGCCTTCCGTGAATCGCTTTTCTTTTCATTTGTCCACTTAGATCTTTGGGTTACGTTTTTCCTACACTTGCAGATATAGAGGATATCCTTATCCGCCAGTTTTGTCTTTGTCGACCCAGTTTGCCCCCAATGTTGTTCGCGAGATCTTAGGATTCATAGTACTCATGAAGCATTTTAAAGTTGTTCCATCGGCTCTTTTTTGGGCTTTATTTTCTATTACCACCTCCGCAAAAACCAACGATCGCGGGTTCTTTTATCTTACCTCAGGACTTTGCAAATTCCTTACCCGATTGCGCTTTCTCTTTGGGGAATTAGAAGACTAAGTTCGTTTATATCGAAGCCCCCACTACCCGCCCTTAGCGGATCCCCCAAACTTGAAATTCTCAAAACCTCGCGTTCGCGCTTCGGATCTCGGTGAATGTTCTTGGGATGAGGACTTCGTTTCAAACAAACTCACCGCTCATATCTATGACATAAGGGAGCTTCTAAAAAGAATATGTTCTATCGCGGTGGGTCTTAGCCTTCTTTGTTGTACCTCGAACCCAATCACTTGGTAATTTATAGTTTTAACATTTTCTTACACGTTAGTTGTTACATGTTCTTTCGCTATTCTCATACGCGTTCCCCTTTTTTTTGTTTCAGGGTATGTCTGTGAAGGCCTCGCTTGTCGGCAAAGTGATTCGGGAACAAAAGGAGAAGTTGATCATTGCCGCTAGGTCATTAGGTCTTGCCATTCCTCCATCCCCTCCGTTCACTCGAGTGAGCCGACCCCAGCGCTCCATCCTTGGTCCTCTGGCGAGGTACGGTCCTCTATGCCGAATCATGGGGTCGACTACGATTCCAACGAACCCGAGCCCCTACCTCTTGAACATCCATCTCCCTACTTACGATCGAGGTGGGAGGTATCTCGGATCCCAAGGACAAGGGCAAGAGCAAGTCAAGGGCAAATCCAAAAGCCGCGATCGCGTGCGGGAGCAAAAGTAAGAGCAAAGGATCCGACGGGGGTAAAGCAAAGAAGAAAGCTCGCACCGAGAAGCCCAAACCAATGAAGAAGAGATCTCCGTTGCCTTGCGTGAGATCGAAGATCGCCAAACAAAATGGCTCAAGCTCACGAATAGGACCATGCCGAGGCCTCACGACCTCGGAGGCAATTCTTGGGTACACGCATGATCCCGAGTGTAACATCTCTCCCGAAAGTGTATCATGAAAACAAGAGCAGGAGAGGATTTGCTAGAGTTGTACCAGCGTGCATTCTTCCTCAAGACCAATTCGCTCCGAGTGTCATGCCCGACACTAAGCTAGAGGAGATAGCCGCTCACGACCTTATGAGGGTACTGTCTTTACCCCCTACGTGGTTTTCTTGCTATTTTCTTTTGCACTCCTCTTGTCCTTAATGTATTTTTTTTTTTTAAAAGGCGCCAATGTTGCTCACAATTTGACGTTCGAGCCATCATTGGAGGATCCGATGTCGGGAGGCCAAGGCTTTGTCTTAGTGCCTTGAGAAAGAGAAAGCATCCGTTGACGCGAAAACTAGGGCCGAGTATGACTCTCGTCTTAAGCGGTGGAGATCAAGCTAGTAGTTGAGCTTGAGGCAGCAAAAGCAGTCGATCGAGGAATCTCTCCAAGTTTCCCGAGCGAGGTGGCTCGATTGACCCGTGAGAGCGCGAGAGCTTTGCCGCGGGTCAAGAGGCGGGAAGAGGGTAGCTCTCAATTCCGCGGAATTTTCCAAAATGTTGAAAGATGCCGGGTCTCCGGTGCCCAAGACTTCAAGAAATCCCCCATTTTTTACCGGCTCATCGTGGAGAAAACAACCAAGTTCGAGGTGATGGGGTTCTTCAAAGTGCCAATCCCAAGCCCACAAACTTGGTGGATTTAAGGCGGATTTTGATCCGAGCAAGCTCGACCAGCCGGGACGGCAATGGGGAGAGAGCTCGATGTGGATGAAGAAAGTGAAAATGCGGAGGATCACGAGTTTGGTTTTTGCTCCAAGACCCGGATCCCGGAGAGGAGGTGCTTGCTACGGAGATCAAACGCATGAAGAATGAGATGACCTGGCCGGACGTTGCCTCCCTTGGGCCTTCCACATGATCCGCCATACTTGGCTGCTGAAAATAGGGTTTTTGTAGGGGGGTAGGGCGTCTTTTTGGCCTCTTAGCGTTAGTTGAAAATGGGCATATATGTTGTAAAGGGAGGCGCCCGATCTCTAGTTATTTACGGGGATATGACTTGCTTAATTTGTAATTAAGACCGTGTTTCCTTGTACATATTTTGCTTATAAAATATTTCGTACTTCATGATTTCTTTTTTTTTGTAAAGTACTTGAGGTCCTAACGCTCTTACTCCAAGCGTCGAAGTTATAAGATCTCGCTTGAGAACACTGGGGATCCTTTCTTTGTACAAAGCTATAGCGGTCTCGAGATCTTTGCAGATCGAGGATCCCAGGGGATCCACTTTCTCTTTGCATAGAGGTCTCGAGGTCTTGCTCGCGGGTAGGGGATCTCTTGGGACCTCTTTTCCTACATGATTTAGTGAGGTCTTTGCAGGAGTTAATGAGGTCTTTGAGATCTCGCTAGCGTGTATGGGGATCTCTTAGGATCCCTTTCACCGCACACGAGTTAAGGCTCATGGGTTGTGGGATCACTTGGGATCCCTTTTTTCTTTCTTTGCACGAGTTAATGAGGTCTTTGAGATGTCACTCGTGTGTGTGGGGCTCTCTTGGGATCCCTTTTCCGCACGAGTTAAGGCTCGTGGGTTGTGGGATCCTTGGGATCCCTTTTTTCTTTGCACGAGTTAATGAGGTCTTTGAGATCTCACTCATGGGTAGGGGATCTCTTGAGGTCCCTTTTACTACACAAATGCACCGCTTAATACGAGTATATACACAACGCTTCGATTTCAAATTAATGGAGCGATGAACTTGGATCTCCATGAAGTTTAACAAAACACGGGGTCAAGTGTTATCTACTTGCACGCATGCCCTTTACCTTTAACAAAAATGCTTATAATAAGCTATATAATCTTAGGTCTTTACGTTTATGACCTCTATAACAAAACATGGGGTTATAAACGTTCCCGAATTTTTAGATAAAAATTCAAATTAAAACACTAGCGAAAGCGGGTTCGTCCGCACTAAGCGTAGAACCCCGCGGTCCCGGGCCTCGGGAGCTCCTTGCCTTGCAGTCTTCCAAGCGATAAGCTCCTTTTCCCGAGACGCGGACCACTTTGAATGGGCCTTCCCAATAGGGATCTAACTTCCCCACGTGCTTGGATAATTCGACCTTTTTCAGACAAGATCTCCAACCTGGAAACTCCTCTTCTTCACTCTCTTGTTGTACTCGTTCATCATTCGGCTTTTGCTAGAAGGATCCTCCCATAGACGTGTTCTCTTCTTTCTTCTATGAGGTCCGGATCACCGCTTCTGTTCCCAGGTTCTCCTCTCTTTCATAATTCTCGATCCTATGAGTGGGTTCCCGATCTCCACGGGATCACCGCTTCCGACCCATACAAGAGGCAAAAGGGGTCTTGCCCATAGTCATCTTCGGGGGTCGTTCTATACGCCCATAATACTCCCGGAGCTCATCCACCCAATAGGTCTTCATTTGATCCAAGTGTGTCTTTAGGTCTTTGCGAGAATAATGCGGTTTGCAACCTCCATTTGCCCATTGGCTTGCGGGTTCCCCTGCGAGGTGAAGTTATGTTGGATCTTCATTTCCTTGCACCATGCCACTATCTTATTTCCCGAAATTGGGTCTCGTTATCCGAGATCGGATCCGAGGTACACCAAACCTACACACTATATTCTTCCATTTGGAAGTTTATGACTTCAGATTTTGTGATCTTTGCTAAGGCCTCGGCCTCTATCCACTTAGATAAATACTCAACAACAACAATGATAAACTTCTTTTGTGCCCAGGCTAGTGGGAAAGGACCCAAGATATTGACTCCCCACGGTCAAATGGACACGTTATGGGTATTGAGGTCATTGGTGAAGCGGGTGATGTGGCGGAGGTTCGAGTGTAGCTGGCACTTCTCACATTTCTTGACAAACTCGGCGATGTCTCATACTAAAGTCGGCCAAAAATAGCCCGGCACATGACCTTCAAAGCTAGTGACCTTCCACCCGAATGATTCCCACAACACCCTTCATGGAATTCTTGCATAACGTCACGACTTGACCCTTTCGGGGCCAAACATTTGAGCATGATCCGATTCTTCGACTTCTTATAGAGGTTTCCGTCAAATATGCGTAAACGAGATGCTTTCACCCCTGAGACGTTTCGCCTCTTGTGGGTCATCCGGAAAGTGACCGCATGAGGTAGTTTTTACGTCTTCCATCCAGGTCTTGGAACACGATATCTTGAGCACGAGACCCGCCGTAGGGGACAAGTCAATCGGGTCTTTTTCGAGATCCAATCTCGGGTTCCTCGGATGTTAGGGCGACCACTTTTCTTGAATCCCCCTGATGATGCTACTTGCAAATTTTGCCAACGCATCGGCTCGCTTTGTTTTCCGCCTTTGGAACCTGGTGGAGTTGGAATTGTTCGAAGCCTCCGAAAAGTTGCTTTACTCGTTCCAAATATGCTACCATCGTCTTTTATTTAGCTTCATACTTATGACATACATTGTTTTTATCCTACACTTGTATCATGTTGGTTTGTGCTATAGTTGTTTAAGATATATGTAGGATATATATTTCGTCATTCTCTTCAAGAGATGTTTTAACTATCGAGTACGCTCATCATTGGTATTTATCTTATAGACTCTATATATTTTTGTCATATGCCTATGTGCTTATACAAGTGCCATTAAGAGAATGTTTTGATTTTTGAAAAGGCATTATTTGATATAGCTTGTTTTATCCAAGATTTGTAAAGGATTATATTTTGTTTTGATAAAACAATTGATCTACTAAGTTATGCATTTTATTGCACATATAAATGCCACTATTCTTGGATACTTATGTCAAACCTCTTGTTCATATGATTCTTGTGATTGAGGTCTCAACTATATGCTCTCGTATTTTCATATTTCAAAAGAGACCTTATATAGCTTTCTATAAGCTTATTTGAACTTGAATGATTTATTAGACTATTGATGATGCATAGTATGTGGTGCTTAAAATAGTGTATCTATTATTCGATATTACTATGCTCGTGTGCAAAATATCTTGTTAAGATTTTGCAGAAATTTGTGATATTTCGCAACAAGTTTGATGAACAAGACAAGGTTAGTAGTTCAATGATATTGTCAAAGAAGAAGGTAATGATTTTGATGTAATATTTGCACTCATAGCACATTTAGAAGTTATTTGCACTTTACTTGCCCATTCTTGTTTTGAGAAAATTTCAAGCTTTACCAAATGAATGTTAAATCCAATTTTCTAAATGGTTTTATTCAAATAGAAGTCTATCGGAGTTTAAAATTTTTAGGCCAAATGATTTTTATAAAAGGCCTTAAACGGTTGATACAAGTACCCCGTATATGGTTTGATAGACTTAGCTCTTTTCTTTTGCAAAATGGTTTTATAAGAGGTAAAGTTGATACAATTCTCTTTGTTTTTGAAAAAGGGCAAGATTGCTTACTTGTGCAAATTTATGTTGATGATATTATTTTTGGTGCTACTAATGAATCTTTGTGCAAGAAATTTTCTAAATTAATGCAAGGAGACTTGAGATGAGTATGATGGGGGAGCTCAACTTCTTTTTGGACTCCAAATTAAGCAATGCCAAGAAGGTGATTATATTCCACACTCAAAAGAAGAAGTGAGGCATCGAAGAAAAAGAACCATTTCAATCTATATGGCCACAAATGTGAAAATTTACAATGGTTGAGGTAGGCATGTTGATTGACAAACGATTCGATTTATTCGTTTATTACTCCTTAGACTCGACATTCTATATGCCTTATGTCTATATGCTCGACTTAAAACAATCCCAACGAATCTCTTTAAAGTGCCGTTAAAAGAAATTTTCAAATACTTGTAAGGCACTTCTTCTTATGACTTGTTCATCCAAAGTTTTAAAATGTTATTATTTTTCGGGATAACAGTCCGGTGTAAATTTTATTTTTCAAAATATGGTTCGTCATAATCGAACTAAACATATTAAGATTCGATATTTTTTAAGGGATTGCATGTTTAACAAAAACTTGAGATGTGTTTAATTCCGTCTCAAGGATAACTCGGACCTTTTAATCGCTCACCGACGAGTATTTTACCTCATTTCGAGCTTGATTATGACATAATGTATATTGAATGAGGTCTACGTTTGCATTTTGCACGTTTTCAAAACTTAGGGGCAAAAATCGGATTTTTGGATCAAATTTGGTATTTCAAAACAGAATAGAACGGTGCTGGTCGACAGGCGTGGCCGACCGGTCGCCCACTAGCTCGACCGGTCACCCTATGCCTTGACCGGTCGCCCACATCTCAATATTGGTTAAAACCGTCTCTGTTCTTGTATTTGGCGGTTTAAGGTTTTTTCTTTATTTCGTCCCCTTTGCAAATTTCACACACATTTCACTTCAAATGTGTTTTATTGCATACATTTCATATCTTGAATGTTTTTAGGCTCGATTATCATCATCATTGCTCGTCTTTACCGATTAAATGGTAAGAATTCTACTTCCTTATCTCAATTGGGTTGAACCCTTGAGAACTTGGCCTATATGTATTTTTTTGATGAAATTTGTATATGTTTGTGATGAGATTGTTATTTATGATATATTATATTGTGTTTAAACTGATTTGGTGATGAAAAACTTGGCTTGATTGCTTTTACAAGGGCTATATATATCTTCTTCAATTTTTGACGCCCGCCAAGTGTTCGATAAAATGTCTCAATGAAAAATTCATCACCTACATGATTCTCTTGTTTTCAAATGTCTTATATATTTATAGAGATCATGTTTTGCCAATCAAATGAGTTTTCATAAGCTTCTACAAGTCGTATGATCGACTCTTTCCTCCTATTTGGTCCTTAAGCTTCAATGTTAAAATAGCTCGATACATCGGTTTAGTTGCGCACTTTGATATGATTATATGATGTTTTTATCGTGCTAACATTATTTTTGATGATTCCAAAGGGGAGAAACAGGTTATAAGCTCATTAGCTCATAAAAGCTATGTTTAGCTAAACAAAAGAAGCTATAAGCTATGACTTCCTAAAGTCATAAGTTGTGCATTATACTTAGTCCAATTATTATATGATGGACTCATATACTTGTCTTATGATGTTTTGTTGGGGGGAGCTTATAAGCTCTTGAACTTAAGATCGTATGTAAAAGCTAAGCTTTTAGCTTGTGGTTGATTGCTTTTACATTTCTCTTGTTGTGCATATTGATAGGGGAGCTTTTGCTATATATGTTTAATATCTCTACTCCCATCCTTGTGATTATATTGCGTGGAATGTTGTCGCTCACAACGGATAGTTCCTTTTAAGGTAAAATTATTTTGTTTTCAAAATCGACCTTGTTAAAATTGTTTTGGTTTGTAATCATCAAAAAGGGGGAGATTGTTTGATAAATGGTTTTATCATGATTTTGATGATTTTGTTTTTATACCAAAATAATGGTTTTAAAGGTTGTCCAAATACTCCTAAATGATTTAAAATGGTTTTAATATTTTCCGGAGTATTTCCTCAAGTTTATTTTCGATAATATTGGATAACAATTTTAATGATTTTATGTCAATGAGTTTTTACATTGAAACTATGTTTCTAAATGTTGTCCTAATACTCCCGATTGGTCTAAAATGCTTTTACTATTTTTCGGAGTATTTATTGGAATTTATATCGGACAACACTTTTTGTGTTAATGTGTTATTTCATCAAAAATATATTTCTAATGTTGTCCTAAATACTCCAGGATCGGTTTAAAATATTTTTACGAATTTTTCGGAGTATTTCTTGAGGTTTATTTTCGACAAAAATCGGACAATATTTCATTTAGGTGGCGTCGGCCGGTCGACACCCTGTCGGCCGTGCACAGGAGCAACGAGTTGAAACAGAACTTCAATTCTTTGATAAAATAGGAAGGGGACCGGTTGGGGTGGGCGTCGGCCGGTCGAGGCCTATGTCGACCGATCGCCTGTATTATTTTTCTATGATTTCTTCAAACGTCTATTTGAGCGACGACCGGTCGCTCTATCTTTTGACAAAGAAAATTCGATCGTTTGGCGTGAGACATCTTTTCCTTAAATTGTGGGATTGATTTCTAACAGCTATATTCTTGATTTTAATTGTATTTGTCAGTAGATTTTCAATCCCCAAGAGGAGCCTATGCTTGATCTATCATCTCCTATAAATAGAGGAAGTTTTGGAGCAACCAATACAACAATTGAAACACAACACAACAAGATACACTTCAAGAAAATACTTGTTCTTCATAGTTATTATTCTTGTTGTAATTTTGCCTAGCTTATCACTTTCACATCCTTGAGGTCTAGGCTATTCTTGATTACACTTGCACTCAATTGTATAATTCATTATCGAGTTGTAATCTTGAATTTTGGGTAATCATTCAACACAAGATATCCTTGTGAGTGTTCTTGTGGTAAGAACACACTTGGGTGATCTAGGTGTTAGGTGTAAGAAGATTGTGGTAATCTTCTTGTCGAGGTGTTGAAGAATTTGGTATTCTTCAAGGTAGAAGATTGTGGTAATCTTCACAAGGTGCCGTTGGAGATTGTGGTAATCTTCAAGAGAGATTGTGGTAATCTCAAAAGTGGTGTTGAAGAAGAGTGTGGTGCTCTTGAGGTGTTGTAAGTTGAGTTTGTATTAATTTTGGTAATTAATAAAATTCTTTTTTTTTTTGAAATCCATCCGGATATCTTTGGGGTGGTAGAGGATTAGGCCCCTAGGTGGGTTGAACCTCTATAAATCGCGTGTGTTGTTTACATTACGCACCTTTATTATTGTCTTTGAGCATTCGGTTCGAAAAAGAGGGTAAAATCGAAAAGATGGAGATAATCTATTCACCCCCTCTAGATTATCGTAGCCGCTTGACTTACAAGTACCGTTCCTCCGCCTTGGAGGACCCATCGACATAATAGCTGGTTGGTAAACTCCCTTGTTTTCCCTTACAAAGACCACCAAGAGCTCACCGCATGAGGTGAGACCGCGAGATACAAATAAAGGGGTTCTCCTTTAGTTGGCCATGCGGCAGAGGAGGTGAGGTCGGCACGTCTTGACCTCTTGAAAGGCTTTCTCGACCGATCTGTCCACTTGAAGCTTTTCACGTTTTTAGCGTAGCGAAGAAAGGTAAGCTACGATCCCCGATCCGAAATGAAACATTTCAAGGATGTTATTATTCCCGCCACTTCCGGACTTCCTTGATATTCTTGGGCGGGGTCATCGGACTATCGCTTTGGATTTTTTTGGGATTTGCTTCTATCCTCGCTCGTTGTGAGATACCCCAAGAACTTGCCACCTCTAACTCTAAAGGTTCATTTTTAGGATTGAGTTTCATTTTGTACCTTCTTAGTACCACAAAGGACTCCATGAGGTGGTTTAAGTGGTCATTCTCTTGCTCGCTTTTTACTAACATATCATCCACATACACCTCCATGGTCACTCCGATGAGATCTTTGAACATCATATTGACAAGTCTCGGTAGGCGGCTCTAGCATTCTTGAGCCCGAACGACATGACCATATAACAATAGACCCGGTATCATTACAAATGAGGTCTTTTCCCTATCTTCCTCGGCCATTGATATCGATGGTAACCTTGAGTACGCATCCATCATACTTAGCAATGCGCACCGGCGGTCGAGTCCACCAATAGGTCGATGCGGGGAGCGGGTACGGGTCTTTAGGGCAAGCTTTGTTCAGATCCATAAAGTCGGTACACATCCTCCATCTTCCGTCCATTTTTGGTACGATCACTACATTAGAGAGCCAATCCGTGAATTGCACCTCAACAATGTACCCCGCTTGGAGTAGTTTTTGACCTCTTCCTCGATTATTTTGTTTTTTTCGCCCCCAAAATTTCTTTTCTTCTCGCTTTATTGGTTTTACCGCGGGATCAATATTAAGGTGATGAACAATGACCTCCGGGTCTATTCCTACAGATCTGCTTAGGTTCCTAAGCAAACACATCACAATTATTTTTGAAATTCAATCATCATGAGTTCTTGGTGGGGTCATCGCAACCCGATCCTCGTTGTTTTTCTGGATCGTTTGGGTCCAAATGGACCACGAGGTATTCCTCCACGGCTCCATTCTATAATCCTCCGGTTTAGACTTTTTACTCGAACTCGGCTCCTCCGGGTAGCTTTCCTTACTTCACTCTTTTTCAGAGATAAATTGTAGCATTCTCTAGCCATCTGCTGGTTCCCCCGGACTTCTCCCACCCCAAACTTCGTGGGGAATTTCATTTTCAGATGGAACGTAGACACCACGGCTTGAAATAAGTTTAGCCCGGGTCTGTCTAATATTATATTATAGGCGAAAGGCGCCTCCACCACCAGGTACTTAATCATGAAAGTTTTCCTACATGGTTCTTCACCCAGAGAGGTAGGTAAGTCGATTGTACCTAGGGGTACGACCTCATGACCCCCGAACCCCGTGAGCGGGGTTTCACAGTTTGATGATGTTATCCCAAGATCCATCTTCCTCAAAGACGCGTTCGAGATATAACGCCCACCGAGCCGCGGGCCATTTGCCGACCAACACTTTTTGCACGGCAAAGTTTGCCATCCATCCATCGTAATAACCATGGGGTCATTATGCTCGGGTCCTTTGAAGATCCGCATGTTCAAAGGTGATCGGGGACCTTGGATCGTATTGATCGATGACCTCCGCGACCTCCGACTGTAAGCTCTTGCGTACCACTTTCGAGCTCTCTGTGAGTCTCTGTTAGTTGGTCCCCCGGCTATCACGTGTATTACCCCTTTTGAGGCTAATTATCTTGCCCGTGGGGTGCACGATCTCTGCGGGTCTCTTTCTTTTATCTCGAACCTTTCTTGTTACGCTCCGGTGACCTCATGCGGGACCTTCTCATCGGATCTTTCATGTGAGCCGAGTTCACCTTGTGCCTTGAAGTCTTTGGAGATACCCTTGTTGGATGAGCCTTTCAATCTCGTCTTTCAATTGGAAACAATCCTCGGTATCATGCCCATGGTCTTTGTGTAAATAGCAATACTTATCCGAATTCCGCCTATTCGGAGTGGATCTCATCTTCTTTGGCCACCTTACCAATCTTGAATTCTCAATGGCCATCAAGGCGCGTAACTAGGCCCGTTTAAGAGGGTATAGTTTTGGAACTTTGGTCCGTCGACTTTGGTGGATCTCTGTCGCGATCTTTTTTGATTTGTGCGGCTCGGCTCCTTGGACTCTCTCTTGTCCTTGGTTCTCGCATTTTGAGACCATTCGCGATCTTTTAGTGAGTTCATTTCTTCCTCGTGTATATATCTTTGCGCCATCTCCATCGGGCTTTCAACATCACCCGGGGTCTCGGGCCAAAGCCGTCGAAAGGTCTCTTTTTTGAGCATGGATCATAATATCGATCATCATATCAATCCTTAGTTCATCGACCTCCAAGACCTCATTGTTGAATCGATTAATGAAGTCTTGAAGAGGCTCTTCCTCCCCGCCGAATAGTGAAGAGGTATGTAGCCGATCTCTTAGCCTTCTTCTTGCTAGCAAAATAAAAGAGGAATTTCCTCACCAATCTGCTCATAAGATACCACGATACGGTAGTAGGCTCGTGAACCACTCCCGAGCTCGACCCGATAGCGTAGTGATAAAGATACGGGCGTTAATAACATCTAATTGTCCGTATAGTTGCATCACGTGTTCAAATGCCGTTAGGTGTTCGGGGGTCCTTGCTTCCACGTATCGAGGTAGTGTGGGAGCTTGAAGTTCGTGGTCACTACCTACAACAAGATCTCTTCACAAAAAGGAGATCATCTCTTTTGCAGAGTGAACGTAACAACTCCCCTTCTCTTCATCTCCTCCGAACTTCTTAGTAGCAAGCTCGATTTGCTCACTAAGCTCCCGCAAGTTGTCGTCTAATGGTACTCGCGTCATGGGCACCCCCAATCCGTCGACTCCCAATCCCTCTTTCTCGGAGATCTAGGTCTCGGGAGGGGTCCTACTCTCGGCCTTCGTCCTCTTGCTCAAGACCCCCGGGATACCCTCCTTTCCCAAGTGCTTGTGTACATCATGGTCTCGGCCGGGACTGTTATGGGGTCGGGGTCGGGTAACCCCTCTCCTGTCTCTCACCTTCGCGAGGCTTCTCTCCATGACCAGTTTCTTGAAGTCCTCCTTCCTCATTGAGATCATCCGGTCCGTGTCTTTCCTTCCCATATCCAAAGGATCTTGTAGAGATTGAGATGAAGAGAACTCCGGTTGCAATACCTCCTTATCCTTCCTAGGGTCTCCACACCCCTCCCGAACATGCTTCCTCGAGTCTCCATACCTCCGCACCTCCGTTTGATTCGGGAAAACAAAGAAATTTTCCCACGACGGGCGCCAATCGATTTGGATCGGTGAGTTACCTTCGGGTCACGGACTTTCGGGCTTAGGGTTCGAGTTCTTAAATGACGAAATAGATGAACACGCGTCAGCTAGCCGGGGGTTGGTCGGCTAAGACCCTCCGATGCCTAAGTCGGATCGAGTTCATGAGGTATGGGGGTATGGAGGCGGTAAATATAGAAGTAAATAGTAAAAGTGATAGGATGAAAGTTACCATCAAGTTACTATAGCAATGTATTTATAGATATCACGACAAATGTGAGTGCGCCAAGTGTCACCATCGGACGGTGGTATTGTACTAGATTGTCAAGGAGATCAATGGTCCATAAGTTCGGGTTGGATCCATTCCCGGTCCAGGTCGGATTTGGGGCTCGAGACTGTTTTTAGACCTCACCGTGTAAGGCACGAAGATCTCATTGCCTTATCACCACCAAATATAAAATTTGGATTATATAAACTTAAAAACTGGCATGTTAAACATTACTAATTTTCAACCTGAGATCTCACCTCCCACCATTTTCAATTTCAACAATTTGCACTAATTTGAATGGTTCACTTTTTGGCTTTAATTTTTCATTCACCACAAATTGGAAATGACAAATCAAGTATTCTATACTGAACTACCTGAAGAGTAAGTTAAATTAAACCGAACAATACTCGTACTCATTAAATAGAACCACTTAAAAAAGTTTTATTATAATATTATTAAAAATCAAAATTAAAAATCAAAATTAAAAATCAATTTCTAACCAATAATAACTCAGTCAGAAACTCTGTATTTGCTTTCCACAAAGGTGAAGGTCTGTGACTTAAAACTTAGACAAAAGAAGCAGGGGAAATGCCACAACATACTCATTACTCACAGCGACATTACTTTTTGCGTTTCATCATTTTTACTGTAATTAACAAATACTACTAGCCGGTGATTCTTGAGAGTTAACGCTGCAGTTATTTTCCCCTGTCTAGTTTTTGCCCTTATGCAATGAATTTAGTGTGTAACTTTATTTGTGTGTTATACATTTGGTACGTCCAATTTCGAAACATGGGAATTGCTGGGTAGCCCGGTGATTATGACATTTACAAAATTCATACATGTATTTGAGTTCGATAATCACATAGCTCCATCATCTCCGAGGATTTGTGCTAAAAAGAAAAAGTTCAAAACCTAGTCGTGTTAGTAACAATATACAATTAATGAAGCAAAAACAATCAAGTAATCACTCTTTATTTTTTTATGTATGAGGTTCCCGACTTTGAACGTAGCCCCCTTGAATTTGGGTGATGAGATGCTACCCAAGAAGATACCACCAAAGTACATTGTGATTTTAATATTGTTGGGTAAAATTTGTGGTGTAAGGTTTACGTATAGGAAGAAAATAGATAAGTGTATCGCATATAGGCTAAAGTCGAGGCTGAATTTGTTCGATCTCCGCAAGACAAAAACGCCCGTATATCGAGTGCTAACGGTTCGGCGCTCGTCTCTAAGATACAACGACTTTTTACGGATTTCGGTTAGCAAAGACTAGCAAAATCGGAACAACAACGAACAACAAGAGTTTGAACTTTCAAGCTTTGAATGAAGGAAATGTCAATATGCTCGTATGCAAAATGACGAGTTATTATCTTAAGATTTCGTATCCTTTTTTATCTGCGAGGGTAGATAATTATAGGCCTCAAGTGCCTCGTATGGAAAGATCGCGTCTTTTGGCTCGAAAAATACATTTTTGCAGACCAGGACGACTTTGTTGTTTCGGCCAAGACGATGCGACGCGGGCGTCGCGCTGCCCGTCTTATTTGTGCTTAATAATATTCGGGCGCGACGACCGACGCACGGGCCGTCGTCGGCCGCGTCGTGCGTCTTCAGTGCGAACCTCTTCCCGATTGAAATTCATTTAATTAATTACAAAAAATTAATTAAATCCGTTTAATTAATTCAAAAATTAATTAAACATTTATTTAAAGGTTTTTGGTCCAAAAAGAATAAGGGCCTTGAAGCCCAAGCCCAAGCCCATGACATGCGGGCCGAGCGGTGGCGGCGCGCGCGTGTGTGCTTTGAACCAAACCCACAAGCATGTAGATCCTCACCCCTTTAAAAACTTGGGTGCCCCCAGGGCCCAAACCCATAAGTCCAACTTGGGATATATAAAATGTGCAAACTTTTCATCTTTTTCCTATGTGGGATGGAGCATTTCTCCTTCCCCACATTTTCTATTTTCCATACTATTTATTTGTATTAAGTGGCTAACTTCTAGCATTAATTTCTCATTCACCGGAATCGGTTTGAGAAATTCTAAATGTTATTCTCATCTACTCTTTTAGTAGAATTTTTACAAATAATTTAATTCTATTTTTCACTAATGGAAACCACTTAATTATTTGGTCAAAATCGGGTCAACACCCATTTCTCAAAGACCAAATTCCAACAATCCCCCACATGAATGATATTAATGCATGCGTGTATGTAGATTTACTTGAAAGTCTCGAATCGTTATTGCATCGGGATAGGTAGCTTGTGACTTTGAACCTTCCTTAGTAAAATACTATCGGATTTACTAGCCGCTTAGTGACGCGATGTCTTGAACTACTCAACCGTTTGTGTAAACCGAGACAACAAGATACTTCAATAACAACTCTAACACTTGTTGTTCTCACGTTGTGTCCATTTCGACCCTGGACCATATCTTAGATTCATAAGTGTTTCTTTGAAGCGACCATTACTTCTCACTTATATTGGTGATCTCCTATTGAAGAGTATCTGCCATACTCCACCTTTTGGTATAAGAATCATTAAAAGTCTTAAACTTAACCTCACCACATTCAAGCGAGGTTTCTATTCACTTGGATGTATCGAGAATGAGCTAACACAATTTCCAAGTGTTGTTTGAACATTCATAACTTAGTTGTCCCATTGAACCAAGGTCTTGGGATCTCCAATTCACAAGGTTGGAGTTACCGCTATGAACATTCTTTAAGTTGTGTATTTTAAACTCATTCTCTTAACGGTTTATACAATTGATCTCGATTTATACCTTTCATAAGCGGATCGCAAGGTTTTCCTTTGACTTCACATAGTCAACCGAAATAACCCCATTCGAAATCAACTGTCTAAGGGTATTGTGTCTCCGACGTATGTGTCTAGAATTACCATTATACACCGCTTTGTGCCCTTCTCGATTCTTTGATTGACTATCACAATGTATCATAACAAATGAGGCACAAGCTTAATCCAACAAGGAATATCCTCGAAGAAGTTTCTAAGTCATTAAACCTTCTTCTCCAACTTTATCTAAAGCAATGAACTCGGATTCCATAGTGGATCGAGCTATGCACGTTTTCTTAGAAGACTTCCACGACACTCGCTCCTCCACCTATTGTGAAAACAAATCCACTTGTGGACTTGGAGTCTTTTGTGTGCGATATCCAATTGGCATCACAAGTATCCTTCTAATATTGGATATCTCGTATAAAATATCCCATAGTTCATGGTATACTTTAAATATCTAAGTACCCTCGTCACGACTTTTTAGTGATCCGTACTCGGGTTACTTGTGAACTACTTAGTTTACTCACTGAATATGCAATGTGCGGGCGTGTACAATTCGTTAAGTACATCACCGCCAATTACCCTTGCATATTCCGGTGAAGAAACGGTTCGTCTCTATTCTTGGCCAAGTGTAGACTTAGATCTACAGGTGTCTTAGCCAGAAGGACTATCAAAAGCATTAAACCTTCTAAGTATGCTTTCGACATAATGGGACTGTGACAAGACAATTCCATCTGAAGTCCTAGAGATTTTAATCCCTAATATCACATCGAGATAATCACATATCCTTTATGTCAAAGTTCCTCTTTCACATGTTCTTAGTATTCATGATTAAATCATGACTACTACCCATAATCAACATATTATCCACATAAATGCATATTGTGACGTAATCATTTGTAGTACCTTTAATATAGACACACTTGTCACATTCGTTGATCTTGAAACCATTTGACTTCATAGTCGAAGTCAACTTTTCGTGCCATTGCTTAGGTGCTTGTTTTAGTCCATAAAGTGACTTAACAAGTTTACACATCTTTCGCTCTTGGCCAGGGTGCAACGTGCCCCTCGGGTTGTTCCATATAAATCTCTCTCTTCAAGTTCACCATTCAAGAAAGGCGGTCTTAACGTCCATTTGATGTATCTCAACGTTATGCAAGGTCGCAATAGCAATGAGAACACGAATGGATGTAATCCTCGTGACGAGGAGAATATGTATCAAAGAAGTCATATCCCTCCTTTTGTCTAAACCCTTTAGCTACCAAGCGGACTTTATACTTGTCGATAGATCCATCTGTTTTATACTTCTTTTTAAGGATCAACTTGCATCCCAAAGGTTTGCAACCGGTGGGAGATCAACCAACTCCTAAGTGTGATTTTACATGATGGAATCTATCTCATTATTGATAGCTTCTTTCCGGATAGGAGCTTCTAGACTAGACAATGCTTCTTGAATAGTTCGGGGTTCATTTTCTAACATATAAGTTAGAAAATCGGGACCAAAAGACTTAGCTA
Organism: Rehmannia glutinosa; assembly: GCA_016081115.2. Taxonomy (NCBI): domain Eukaryota; kingdom Viridiplantae; phylum Streptophyta; class Magnoliopsida; order Lamiales; family Orobanchaceae; genus Rehmannia; species Rehmannia glutinosa. The sequence goes on from JABTTQ020001377.1 coordinate 680,261, forward strand.
TTTTTGTCCTTTTTCTTTGCGTCTTGGTTCTCTTCATCATAACTTTGAGGTAACCTTGCGGTATCATAAGTTCGTTTACTCGAACTTTCTTCTTTCCGTTCTTTGTTCGGAAAGATATTCTCGAAAGAATACAACAATCCTTGATTCAATGATCATACCTTTATTTATATCGGGAATTCTTTGACTTGTGCACTAAAAAGCGATATGCACTACTATTGTTAGCATATCAATGAAAGCACAATCGATCGTCTTCGGACCGATTCTAACTTGTTTAAAACTACGTCTTCGACTTTTGCCAAACACTCCCACACTTTGAGGTATTTATATGACGGTTTACGTCCTTCCATAACTCATATGGAGTTTCGTTTTTACCTTTGTGTGGGATCTTATTAAGAATGTAGTTTGCGAAAGTATGGCTTCCCCACAAGTTTTGAGGTAAGCGAGAACTTAACAACATCGCATTCATCATCTCCTTAAGAGTACGATTTTTGCGTTACGCAAAACCATTTGATTGAGGTGAGTAAGGTGCGGTCGTTTGATGAATTATACCCGACTCGAGCAAAATTCTTCAAAGCGGAGCAACATACTCTTCGCCTCTATCACTTGAATCATCTTAATTTTCAAATTAAGCTGATTTTCAACTTCATTCTTATAAGTTTTAAAAGCTACTAAAGCTTCATCTTTGCTTTTCAAAAGATACACATAACAATATCGTGTGCAATCGTCTATAAACGTTATGAAGTACTTTTTCCCACCTCGAGTTTGCACAAGTTTTAAATCACACACATTTGTATGAATTAACTCGAGTGGTTTGGTACTTCTTGTTACCGAATGAAACGGCGCTTTGCCCAACTTTGCTTCAACACAAATTTCACATTTATCTTGTGAATCGATTTTAAACGTAGGTATTAATTCCGATTCACTAACCTTTTAATTGTGTTGAAGTTTACGTGTCCTAATCTATCATGCCATAAATTAGAACAATCCAACAAGTAAATGAAGTAACATTTTTTTATTCTTTGTTGGCGGAAAAACAGACATTACAAACATCTTAAACAGGCCCTTATCAAGGCAACTTTTACAAACCGATCATTCTTGGTCATTACAAACTTGTCGGACTCAAACACTAGTCTAAACCCCCGGCCTTACTAAGCAAAGGACCGGAAATTAAATTCTTGTGGATGTCAGGGACATGCAGCACATCTACAAGCGTAAGCTCCTTTCCGGAAGTCATCTTGAGCACCACTTTCCCAAGCCCAACGATATTGGAAGTCGAAGAATTCCCCATGAAAAGCTTTCTTCCATTTATCAGAGTGTAGGAGGAGAATATCTCCTTGTCGGCACAAATGTGGCGAGTAGCCCCGGTATCTATCCACCACTCTCTTGGGTTATCCACCATATTGGCTTCAAACACAACGGCAGTGAGATCAAGCTCCGACATGTCGATTGGAACCGACTTGTCCTCTGTCACATTGGCTTGTTGGTTGCCACCTTGATTGCCCTTTTTCGGTGTCGGCAATCCTTCGCCGTGTGGTTTGGTTTGCCACAGTTGTAGCAATTACCCTTGAACTTTTTGGCCTTTCCTTTCTCTTTCCCGGAGTGCTTGCATTTCTTGCTAGTGCTCGATTCAGTAAGATTGGCCTTAGCCTCCATTCCAGACTTACTGGATTTCACATCGATTTTCGGTTGTCTTCTTTGATGCGGCCGAACAATCGAGATCCTTAAGCCCCATCTCTTTACGCTTGTGCTTGAGGTAATTTTTGAAATCCTTCCACAATGGCGGCAACTTCTTGATTATTGCAGCCACTTGAAAGGATTCATTCAAAATCATCCCTTCAGACACTAAGTCGTGAAGTATGATTTGAATCTCCTGAACTTGGCTGATCACCGTCTTGGTGTCAACCATCTTGTACTCGAGGAATTTGCCGACAACAAATTTCTTTGTGCCGACATCTTCCGTCTTGTACTTCTTCTCCAAGGAATCCCACAATTCCTTGGACGTCTTGAACGTGCTATAGACATTGTAGAGGGTGTCGTCTAGCCCGTTCAACACATAGTTGCGACATAGAAAATCATTGTTATGCCAAGCATCCACAGCGATTCTCCGGTTGTTGTCAACTTCTTCATCTCCAACGGCGGTAGGGGGTCGTCTTTCAAAACCGAGACAACCCCAAGGTGGTAAGGTAGAACAACATCTTCGTTGCCAACGTTTGAAGTCGACAGGAGAACTTGGCGACTTTTCGCCATGAGCGGGAGCAACAACCATTGGTGTGAACGAGATTGATGAGGATGTCATCGTCTTCAGAAATAATTATTTTTGTTTGCGATTGTTGGGTAAAATTTGTGGTGTAAGGTTTACGTATAGGAAGAAAATGGCTAAGTGCATAGTGTATAGGCTAAAGTCGAGGCTGAATTTGATTCGATCTCCGCAAGATGAAAACACCCCGTATATTGAGTGCTAACGGTTCCAGCGCTCGTCTCTAAGATACAACGACTTTTACGATTAAGTTAGCAAAGACTAGCAAAACCGGAACAATAGCAAACAACAAGAGTTTGAACTTTCAAGCTTTGAATAAAGGGAAATGTCAATATGTTCGTATGCAAAATGACAAAGTTATTATCTTAAGATTTCGTATCCTTTTTCATCTGCGAGGGTCGATAATTATAGGCCTGCCTCGTATTGAAAGATCGCGTCTTTTGGCTCGAAAAAATACATTTTGACCGACAGCCCACAGTCGGTGCACGACTGGCGACGACGGGTCGTGCGCTGTCCAGTGTCCGGTGCGCCAAAGTGCGCCAAAAGTTCGGCGGGCGCACGACGGCCGCACGGGCCCGTCACTGTTTGCTAAAAGTGCGAACCTCTTCCCAGTTGAAAGCCCGTGCATCCGCCCGTGCTCGGGTGTGAACCTCTTCCCAGTTGAAATCCATTTAATTAATTACAAAATATTAATTAAATCGCAGTTTAATTAATTCAAAAATTAATTAAACATTTATTTAAAGGTTTTGGTCCAAAAAGAACCAAGTCCAAGCCAAGCCCCGGCCGAAGGCGTGGTGCACAAGGCGTGGCCAGTGTGCTTTGAACCAAACCCACAAGCATGTAGAGTCCTCACCCCTTTAAAAACTTAGGTGCCCCCAAGGGCCCAAACCCATAAGTCCAACTTGGGATATATAAAGTGTGCAAACTTTTCATCCTTTTCTTATGTGGGATGGAGCATTTATCCTTCTCCACATTTTCTATTTTCTATACCATTTAGTTTTATTAAGTGTCTAACTCTAGCATTAATTTCTCATTCACCCAGGAATCGGTTTGAGAAATTCCAAATGTTATTCTCATCTACTCTCTTAGTAGAATTTTTACAAATAATTTAATTCTATTTTTCACTAATGGAAACCACTTAATTATATGGCCAAAATCGGGTCAACACCCATTTCTCAAAGACCAAATTCCAACAAACATGTATCTTATGACAATGTATATATTTTTTTAAAATCAAAATAGTATACATGTTAAAATCACATGGGAGTTGAGTGGTGTCCAATTGGGTAACATCTATAGCCCTAGAATCCTCGTTCCTAGGCCATGAAGGATGTAAAATCACTCTTATTTTTTTAAAAAGGTTTTTCCGGCGAAATCCTCCCCCACCGAACCGAGGCTCCTTAGTCGGGCGTGATGTAAATCGGGGATATGCACGAGTAACAACCCCGCAAGGAGAGTACTAACGAGATACGAACACGAAACAACCTCTGTAATATTTCAAAGAAAGAATCAGAACTACACAGATTCGAACTCGCGATATCGAGTATCATACTCTTGTCACCTTGCCACTTAGCAACTCGTTGTGCCGCTTTAGACAATTAGTTCCATCAACGCATTATATTTCATCCTCTTTGTATGAGTGAGATATGTTTTACTTACACTAAACCATTTTATATTATTTTTGAGATATCATATTCATGTTCACCTCAATATTATTTATACTTGGTCGGCATCGAAGGAATATAATAATTATAAAAAAACATCAGCACCCATCTTAGATAAACTTTTAAAGTAATAAAAATAAAGTGAGAGATATAAATTTATTTAATGTAAATTTTTGTGCACATCAAATTTCCATAAGCAAATTACCATGTTGCTCAAGCTTGTACGCATTAAAGCGTAAGTAAATGTTGTACATTTGGATGAATTAGGGTTCCCCACTAAACAAGCTTCTTTTCCTTCATTTCTATGCCTTGTCTCAACTTACAAGCTACGCATCATTTCAACGTCGCACTTTCGTTACTCTTTGACTTGTGTCTACTCCCACCCCACGCTCTAGATTAAGCCCATATCTTTTATTTCATTCCTATTTCAATAATTAGAATGAATGTCGGGTATATTATTATTCGGGACGGAGCAAAAAAAAATTATTTTTTCACGAAAATAGTGGGTAAAATGGTATTTTCAATTTATTAAGGAGCAAAATCCTAAAATTTATAATTATATATGAAAATTTTGTATTATTTTTAAAAAATTATGCAAGTCGAGGAGTCATTCTTTGCCGCCTTGACCACGGCTTGGCTCCATCCCTCATGATAATGACATTTTTTGTAGTGTACAAATTCTAGGAGCAAAGGTGTGGCGGGAATATAATCCCAGACATTTGGTCGGAGCATGTGAATTTTTAATCACTGGACTAAAATCCTATTCCCCAAGAGGAAATAGAGATTGAATTAAACAGAAAATGAAATAGTGAATTTATACAACGGCGTACTTAGGGGGTCCTCTCGGTCCAATCCAATTTTTTTATTTAATCCTATTTTTGTCTAAGTGAAAAAAAATATAAAAAATATATATATTTTGGCTAAAAAAATTAATTGAACTAGACATAATCGAGCTTGGCTAAGCTCCTACGTGTGATAAGATTATGTATAGAGAGTACTCACTCGCAAGTAAAGCATGAGCACACCCAACTTTGAACTTTTTCCTTATTGACAAAACTAGTATTTGTGATTGGTTGCTTTTCCTCCGAAAACATTCGAAATAATTCTCTGATTTTCCATTTAATGTTTTTGTTCTTTACCTTTTTCTTTTGTATTTATTTGTGACAAAGCACATTTGAAAGGACCAAATTATAAAAAGGGGGCATATACACAATTACACATACACCATTCTTGTGCTTTGAACCAAAGTTCTTTAGTTACTTTAAATAAGTGAGAGTACCTTAAGCCTCTTTTCTCTTAGAAGCATTTGGCTCTAACTTCTCTTGTTCTTTCACACACACACACACAAAATGGAGAAGGTTTTTGGGCTGAGCCACCTCTTCATGACGGTGTTCCTCTATTGCTTCGCCAACTTCATGGTGGTTCCGGCCATCACCGACGTCACATTGGCGGCGCTTTGTCCCGGAAAAAATGAATGCTCTTTGGCCATATATCTCACCGGAGCTCAACAAGCGGTAATTAATTAATCATCACCTTGTTATATAATTACATAATTTGCTACTATCTTGTTGAGAAATTGAGTAATTTTTAGGGATTATTACATAAAACCCTTGAGAATTGCATCATCATGCAGATTTAAGACTGAATGAAACTGAGTTTTTGTTTTTTGGGTGTAATTTTGAATCATCTTGCATCTTTTTTTTTTTTTTTTTTGTAATTAGCCCAAACGTCATGGGTGTTTTTGTAATTATACCTAATTTTTATTTGCATTAGGAATTCAATTAAGATTAAAATTACTAACTCTCAGTTACAAGTCATATTTCAATGTGACGCTAGAATGTCCTTTTCTGATAATTCTCCCTCAATTATATACAGTTGGAGCTACATTTTCATATAGGAGAAATTAAATGAGATTTTAACTTTAAGTGCATTAAAAGTGATTTTTCTTTTGAATTTTTTTTTTTTTTTTACTATTTCTATGCATTGCTTCTTTAGCCGGCAACTAATTCATTTTTACTAATTTTTCCTCATATTCTAATAATGTATCATGGTTGGTGATAAATTAGTTCAGTTTTTGTCGGAAACAATTTTCGGAAAAAGAAAATAAACTGTTTTAACTATTTTGTGGTCCCCATTTTTAAACCCATCATCAAATACTAGATATTTATATGATAATATATGTACATATGATAATATATGTACAAGTACAACTTAGATTTACAGGGTGAAAAAGTAAAACTGCCCCTTTTCTTCTTTAAATATAGTTAAACTGCCCTTTATATGTTCTTGTAAAAAGGGGAAGAAAAATGGTAAATTAAAATTTTTACCATGTGAAATGGTAAAAAGTGTAAATTGACTTTAGTGAGATGAAAAAGGGCTCATTAACACCAGTATCAATTTTTATACTACATATATGTGATTAATAATAGTTACTTTTGGTGATAATGAAAAACTATTATTAATTTATTTTCAAAAAAATAATTAAATTAAAAGACATTATTTCTAAATATCGTAAGAAAGAAGGGGGATGTATTTATTTCTCGTTTACTGGTTATTGCTTCAATATGCCACTAGAAACGTCGCTTTTAGAGTTGGGTTTCTCTTCTCAACATCACTTTCTCAATTCTGCTAAGCTTTTCCAACTTTTAAAACTTCAATTACATGATGTGTCGCCTAAAAAAGGAAGAAAAATTAATTAATTTATAAAAATAACAAATTAATTCAAGTATGTGCCTCATAATTGTTTTATATATAGGAGTGTGAATGTAATGATAATAATCAATGTGTTATGTGAAATAATTTCTAAATGCCAACAAAACATGTATTTCAAAAAAAGGAAAAAAATATGGAAATGTAATTTTCACAAAATATAGATCATTTAAATCCCAACCTTACATGACATGTTTCTTAACAACACCAATTATCAGTTGGCATGCAAGACATACAAAGTGGAAGTCCACATTAATTACTTTATGTCCACTCAATTTCTTGCCAATTCTATACACTACGATACATAGTAACACCCATGCAACCCACATTAATAAGTAAATGTTATGTGTATAATAATAATATAATTTTATATAAGTTTCAAATTTTAGTAATTAAAACATGAGATATAACTCTGTAAAAATTAAAAATGACAATTTGATCCATTTATAATATAAAATATAAGATAAATGGAATTATTATCGTTTTGATGTACTTAATATCTTATCTAATACACACATATATATATATATATTGATAATGACCATTCTATTAAATAATATCCATTTATAATATAAAATATAAAACAAGAATTTATTAATAATATAAAATACAATATAAACAAACAGTATAATAATAATAATTTATTCTATACGGGTCAACCATCCCGTCTCGTAATCACGGCGGGCCGATCCACCTAACCCGTTCCATATTAAAAATTAGGAGACCCCATGCAGTGATGTGTAGAGATGGCTACAGCCTACAAATCATACGGGGATATAGTCATATACAAGCTATACACGTGTAAAAGTTCATTCAAGTGGGCTGTGCCAAATATCTTTCTTCTATTGTTGGAACCGTCGACCTCTTTCTACCTTGCTAAGGAAACTTTTCAAAAAAATTCTCGCTAAAACTCAATCCTCCAATTTGTCTCCTTGGCAAATCCAAAATATTAAAATTTAGTGAAGCCATTTTGTTTTTTTGATTGTTACATTTATGACCTGGAATTTCCCAGTGGCGGATCCAGAATTTTGAAAATGGGAGTACGATAGATATTAAAAAATAATAATTTGCCCCTCGAACTATGCATGTTTTCTACTTTGCCCACTTAATTTTGAATTGCTCTATTTTACCCCCCTAACTTTGCAAATTGTTGTACTTAGGGCTAAAATTTTCAAATTTACCCTCATTGTCAATGGATAGTCTATAATTATTACATCTCGAACAATTATTTGGATCAATTTTCTCTCAAAATTTCTTGCCCATTAGTCAATATACAAATAATATTAAATAATAGTAAATTTCATTAATAAACCTATGTTATGATACCACTTTAAGATATCACAAAATAAAATAACCATTAGAGATAAGGGGTAAATTTGGAAATTATAGGATAAGTGCAACAATTTGCAAAGTTGAGTGGGTAAAGTAGAATAATTCAAAATTAAGTGGGCAAAGTAGAAAAATTCGCATAGTTTGGGTACAAATCAAAATTACCTCTATAAAAATGCACATAACTATTGTTTAATATTTAAAGTCGCACGACAAAATATTGTTTAAATTTTTGCAAGTTTGATTGTGTAACAATACATGAAAAATTAATACACATATATAAAAGAACTAATTAGAATATTTAAGAAAATAGAAGACATTATTGATTTTATTAGATTTATTTTTTGAGATATTTTTATTTTCTGCAGATTTTACGATATATTTTATTTATTCACGTTGTTAAGTTAATTTTTTTCAAAATTTTATTGTGGGGATTTGTATTGTATTATTTGAATTTTCTAATACTTTTTGTAAAAATGGGGGTACAAATTTTTATTATTTTTTCCATTAAAGAATATTGTTGGGTTTCTTACAAATTGGGGTACAACTGCATTCCCCATATCATCAAGTAAATCCGCCACTTTGGAATTTCGAGAATAGATGTTATTTGTTAGCGTATTAGCATGATATCCTCCAAACGTTAAAAGTCTCAATTTTAAAGTTAATATCGCAAACCACGAGCTTGTAGCTCAAGTGGCATCCATCATCCTTTGTAAGGGTGTTGATTGAGATTGAACCGATATTATTCAATTTTTTTGAAATTTATCATCTCATCTCCAACTAGTGGTCCAATACCCTCAACTTATTAAAAAGAAAAAGTTAATATGCGCAAAAAAAAAAATAAATTTCTGGACCTCTCCAAAGTTTGTGTAATAATTATATATAAATGTATTCACTACATGAAAAAGAAAAATATGTAGATAAGTATAAGATAACTGTAATGTATAGGTAAAATAGTTGTTAGTAAATATATAAAATTGTTGGTAAATGCGTGCAATATTTTTGTCCCTCATAGCTAGCTCCGATTCGTCTCTCATTTTAGGATTTGAACTTTTAAATCTCATGACATGAATAATTGCGATTATCCCAAAATTGAAAATCCCAATTTTATAAAATCAACCCCAAGTCACAGTGCGTCTTCTATTGAAATCAAACTCTTGCTTCACTCTTCAAATTATATATAAATCAATATCCTAATTACAATAATATAATAAGAAATTTGTCCATGATCGTCATATAATATATTATGTGTATCAAATGCATGGCTAAATATGTGCCCCTATTCTAATATATTATGATTGCTTGGAATAAAAGCTTGTGAATGTGGATTTCGTTGTCATCAAATATTGCATAGTGTTCACTACAAAAAGTAACTTGTGGAATACAACAAGGATGCTAGGAAATCGTAATTGTCACTCTTTCTCTACTTTTCCCAATTCTCTTTTTTAATTTCTTTATTAATCTCATGCCTGGTTCAAAGTTAATTTGATGTAAACTATGAATTGAATTCTCTTTTAACCGGAGACGGTTAAAAACTACGAGTTGTATTTTCAAATGCTAATTTTTTTTTTTTTTTCAACTATTTGAAAAATGAATTTATACTTATTGGTAAAAGGTTCTCGTTGAAAATGAATTTTTAATTTTTACTTTTTCATTGAAATGAGAATTTTAAAAACAGAATCGAACTAGTTTTTAATTTAATAACACAAATCTATGTGAAAGCACACTCAAAAACATAATCAAACAAAGTTTCACTACAATTATGTAAATTTATGTCAAAAGAACACTTCAGAAACTATAACCTGACCTATTGTTTTATTTTTCACGCATAAAAATTCAAACAACAAATCAAAAATATTATAATTTTTTTCACGGAACCGATAACTTTTCAAAATTTATATTCCGACATAGATACTAGAATTGGACAACTTTTATTTTAGTTATTATTATTATTTGACATTCTTCTTGGAATCATGCCGACATCTTTTATTTTGTTTTATTTTTGACAGTTCCTCTCGTACCGACCTTATAATATATTGTTAATTGTTCACTTTAATTGACTTTTCAAATTAATGATATATTTACAGATGATTGGATTGGGATCACTGGTTGTTATGCCTTTGATTGGGAATCTCTCCGACACTTATGGAAGAAAAGTCATGCTCACAGTCCCCATGACTCTTTCAGTCTTTCCTCTAGGTAACTTTAACTTCATCTTAATTCATGACTACATTAATTTTGTCGAAAAGTAATGCAATTAAATATAGGAAGCCAAAAGTGGAAAAAGGAAATTGGTGATTATTTTTCTTTTTGGATATGAAATATTAAACATTTTGTTAACATCACAATGTATGATGTTATTAGACCAAAACTCACTCTAGAAGTGCAGGGTTTTTAGAAATGAGAAAATACACACACTTTGGAGAGAATCGTGAAGTCTGTCCGTTTTCTTTTGAAGGAATATTAAGTGTACGGAAAAAGAAAAAGGCCAACAAAAATAAAATTGGAAAAGTAAAAGTATATTCAGAAAAAGAAGAGTGAATAAAGCAGAAAAAGAAAAAAAAAGAAAAAGAAAGAAACGTCGTAATGCTGCAATAGTGATGCTGACCGCATCACATGTTAGAATGTCTTTTTTTTTTTTTTGATAATCGGTTTCGACTTGCGCCCGACTAGTCTCGGGATGTCAGCCGGGCCATGTCAGAACCGACACAAAGATAAATCGTAGATGCGTAACATCTCGTCTTTTAGTGATTAGAGACAAACTAAGTTCAACTGTCTCTTTCCCAAATTGACCAAGACAAGAAAGCAGATTTAAATTTGCCCTTACCTGAAATCGAATCCACATAGCTAAGAAACATAGTGGATGATTGGCCCTCCCTTTACTACTCGGCTATGCCCGGGGCTGTTAGAATGTTTTTAGTGTACAATTGTGTGTCCAAGCTTATTAGATGTCTGGCAAAAATATCTTAATAGATCCAGATTGAAAAGTATTAGGAGCAATGGACCTCATTACTCAAAAAGTATAAGATTTCTAATTTAGCAGCCCAAATTGGGAAGCCCAACTAGAGTTCGACAAAATAAATGTCAAGAATAATATAGGGCCATGACTTATTAACATGGGCCTCATGTTATTATTTTATGAGTTCCACTTCCAATGCACCTAATACTTTTCAATCTGATTGTATTAAGACATTTTACTATTATTTATCTGTTTGAAACACAATGGCCAAATAAATGATGATTCTCAGCAAAGCTAAGTCATTTGATGTTTTCTTTTCTTGTTTCGTTTATGAAAGATATTGGTATATTGTGTAATTGCTCATTTCAGCTTTCCTAAAAACTAAAGATTAAAAAATTGTAGGCCTAAATCATTCTAAATAAGAGCAAAATTACGTTAAATTAGTATGATTATTTTTGCTTGGCATGGATGAAAAATGAAATTGACTAAAGTGGCATATGGTGACAGTAATACTGGCATACAGCAGGACAGAATATTACTTCTACGCTTACTATGTGCTCAAAACTGTGATTGCCATGGCCAGTGAAGGAAGTGTTCAGTTTCTTGCTCTTGCATATGTGGTAACTAATGTTTCCCTTTTCATTCACTTTATATATGTATGGACTTATTACAATCTTACTAGCTACCAAAATTCAGCATCACAAGATTTTGTTCTAACGGTCTTAAAAAATTAAACAGAATAGCTAAAGAAATGAGTTTTCAATATTTTTTTTGGTTTGTTTGCAGGCAGATAATGTTCCAGAGAACAGAAGGGCTTCAGTATTTGGGATCATGTCTGGCTTTGCATCTTCTTCTTTCGTATTCGGGAATTTTTCGACTCGTTTGCTCTCCACTTCGGCCACATTTCAAGTATTCTCTTAGTTCCTCATCCTTCCTTTATACCTTTGTAGTAAGAATAACAAGGGGAGTGTTTTGCAAACGCTCAAAAAAGTGATTCTCAACTTTTGACTAAAAAAAAAAGTCTTTGGTGTTTTTCAAAAGCTAACTTTTGTTTCGGATTCTACATAATTTACAAAATTTAAAAGTAGTGAGAGGGGTGCTTTAATTTAGGATTCTTTCTTCGGTTTGTCATTTACACGCAAATAATTCACCAAACACTTGTTTTTAACTTGTTCTACTTTCAGCTCTATTTTGCAAACACTACCAACTTTTGATTCTCGGTTCTGTTACAACAAATAAAATCACTTCCTTTTCGCAAAACACACCATAATTATATTTACTGCAGAATGTTTTTAATGCAAGAACATCATGTTTTTATTAACTTTCGACATAATTGGGGTAGTTAGTTAATCAAGAAATGAGCAAAAAAGAGGTAGTAGTTTTTTTTTTTTGTCTGAAATAGTATTTTCATGTTGTGGTTTTCTGTTTTAATGTATAGGTTGCCGCTGCAATGTCCGTTATCTCATTGCTCTATATGAGAGTGTTTCTTCCAGAGTCAATGATGAACAATAACATTTGTACAAAAAGCACAGAAACTGATTGTCTTCTTGAAAAAGCTCCCTCGAAAAAATGGAAGCTTTTCAAGACTCTGCCTTCTGTGGATGATACCATTTGCCTGTTGAGGACTAGGTCAGCCACAACAACTTATTTTCTATTCATTGTTCATTCTGAATATCGAAATTTATCGATACATTAGAATGCAATTTTTTCATTGTCACGTTATTATTCTGCAGCCCTACCTTTTCGAAAGCAGCTGTGGTTGCGTTCTTCATCAATGTTGCGGATGTCGGCCTCTACGCTTCTTTGATGGTACGCTAATTTTCGTTGTTTTTCACCGATGATACGGTTATTTTGTTATGGCTTACACTTGTTTTTTTCCATTGTATATGATGAATCTTGGATAGTTAAAGGGCTTTGTGATAACCTGTTTTTATTACAACCATTGTGCAGTATTACTTGAAGCTTCAATTTCACTTTAACAAAGATCAATTTGCTGATCTGATGATAATTGTTGGAATTGCAGGATCAATATCACAGGTAGTTAGTTCTACCATGCATTGCCATTTATGCAGTTTGTTTATTTTTGCATATTTTAATAGGGATAATTACAAAAACTTACCTAAGGTTCGATTAATTACAAAAACCAAAACCCACATGTTTCTAGAATTACAAAGAAATCCCATGAGATTTGATTCTGTGGAAGCAAAAACATTTCAAACACCCCCTACATTAGTAAAAATACTGCAATTACCCCCAAACCTCATGGACTATTTGATTTTCAAACTATCTCTGGGTTTTTTTGTAATTAACATAAACCTCAGGGATAGTTTTGTAATTTAATCCCTATTTTTTTATATTACTCCAATTTTGTGTGATGGACTTTGGTTTTGGAACCTTTCAGCTGATCCTCATGCCCATATTAACTCCACTCATGGGAGAAGAGAAGATGCTTTCTGTGGGACTCTTTTTCAGCTGTGCTCATGTAAGAAACTATGCACAAATTAGTACTTAAAATGAATAATTTCATCTTTTGGTATAGCATAACACTAGGACAATTATATATCAACCTTAACTATGTTTTTCTTGAGTGCAGATGGTACTTTACAGCATTGCTTGGGCTTCTTGGGTATGTTCTTAAACCTGTCAAAATAAATTAATATAGGAATGAATTTTGTTATGTCAATGTGCTGATGTGTTAGGGAATTTTTCAGGTTCCTTATGCTGCTGCAATGATATCAGTTGTTGCTACTTTTGCTCTGCCATGTGTAAGTTTTCTTGTTTATTGCAGCACATTTCTTGATCAGTACTTTAAGTATGGGCAAATTACAAACACTACCCCTGAAATTTAGTCTAATTACAAAAAGAAAAATCTATTTATCTTTCAAATTACATGTACTCCCATAAGGTATTATGAACACCCCTTGAGGTTTGTATTTTTGTCACAGATACCCCTAAAAAGGATGCAAATTGTAAAATATAAACAAAAATCAATGGCTTATTTGTAAGTTTGAAAGATGCTTGGGTTTTTTAAATTAAATTTCTTTTTAAGGGATAATTACCAAAAAAACCCTAAGTTTTCGGCTAATTATCAAAAAATCTTGATATGTTTCAAAATTACAAAAAGTCCCCTTAGGTTTTGCTTATGTCTTAAATTTAAGGGGGTAGCTGTAATATTTCTATAATTTTGAAATGTGGGTTTTTGAAATGTTTTTTGTTTATGAAGGGGGAATGTAAGATATAGTCAAATCTGAAGGGGTCCTTTGCAATTTTCAAAAATCTCTGTTTTTTTCGTAATTAGCCCGAACCTTAGGGGCTTTTTGTAATTATCCCTTTTTTAATTAACCCTTTTATGTATTGCATCCTTCTAAAATTCTCCTCCCATTTACAGTTAAGAAGTATTGCATCCAAACAAACTGGACCAAGTGAACAGGTGATTGCTATTGGTTGATATTGATTTGATTTTTAGTTAAGTTGCATTTAAATACCTCTAGTACAATAATTTGTTTACTTACATAAAGTTTCAATCTTTGGATGTTAACAGGAAAGGCTCAAGGGTGCATTACCGGCATATGTTCCTTTGCTAGCATTGTCTCCCCTCTTGCTTTCAGCCCTTTAACAGGTAACAAAAAATCCATTGTGTTAGCAACTTTAATTATGCCCCAAAAAACCAAAAATAAAATAAAAACTCAATCAAAATCTGACAAAAATCCCTTTTTTCTTTCCTTAGCTTTGTTTCTATCAGACAATGCACCATTTCACTTCCCTGGATTCAGCATTATGGTCTCTGGCTTAGCTGCTGTAAGTGCCTAGCCTGGAAAACCAAAAAAATTAGTAATAAATTTATTACAACATTGATTATTGTTATTGTTGTTTTTGGTTTATGTAGATTATAGCATTCGTACAAAGCGTCACGATAAGGCCTCCTCCATCTCCTGTCGACAATTGCAGCGATATTAGCAGTTCCAGCAGCACAGAGCCCTTAGTTTGATCTACTGTTTCCTGTCGGCTCGGAGGTTTCAGAAATTACTCCCGTTGTCTAAATTATATATCCAAATTTCATACTGTCGAAATATATTAAAACGTCGTATACTGAAGATTAGCTGTGATCACTGCCGGCAGAAGGGCTACATTTTATAGAAGGCCGGTTGAAGATAGCCTAGTGTGAATCCACAGATTGATATTGTAGTATGAGTAATATTGTAGTTATTGGTAAGGCCTACAGGTAAATTTTTTCACTTGTGTTTATCCATCTTTGGGGAAATCTATGTATTATTCTCAAGAAATGGTTGTTAGGAATTGTGTAAAGCAGGAAAGGAAGATATTGAAATTAGCAGTTGTAATTTCGTTTTTTGTTGATATTTAAAGAAGGTTCTCATCACATACAGACTTGCTATTTATATGTAAATGCCAGTTGGTTAGAATATGCAAGGAAACAAATGATACTAAGCTGGAAAAGCACACTTGGAAAAGGATAGAAGTGTAATCCTATTAAATAGAATAAGAAAATGCCAAAAAATAGTCAACAATATATTCTAATACATAACATAAAAAACGCAAAAAGGGAACATAAATTTTTTTGCCATGTAACTCGGACTATTGTGGGATTTAGTCCTAAGTAGTACCTTTAAATTTTATTCAAATATTTTTTTAAAAATGTGGATATTTAGTCATTTTTGACCGAAATAATGTAATTTTATTGGAAATCTTGACTATGATCGATCGGTATAAGCATGTTAAACAAATTGGGGATTTTGGTGAGATATGACTCAAAAATGCCACCTAAACATTAAAATCCTCAAATTTTATGTGTTGGGTTTTTGATATCCGACGTGTCAATTCTTACGCCAAATCATTAAGATTTCTAAATTTCTCGACACATTAGCACCCATCAAACATAGTCAAGAATTACAAGAAAATTACGAAATTGGACTAATTGTCCAAATTTTCGAAAGACGGTTGGACCAAAATTTAAAAGGTATTTACTTAGATGACCAAATTTACAAGTAGTCCAAGTTATAGGACTGAAAAACTATTTTCCCTAAAAAAATTCAATATCTAGTTAAACATAATCGAAATTCAATCGTTCAAATGTATTTTTTTGGGAAACATGGCAATGAAAAACGTTGCGAAATGAATTCTGTTCCAAAAAATATTTCACTCTCTGTTCCAAATCAGAAAAATGGCAATGAAAACATAACACTTATGCTTCCAAATTAATATTTTGTTTATACATATATAAGGTCAAATATGAGACCACCCACTTTTTAGAACAAAATCACCTTTAAAGCTAAATAATATTATCCCTAGTTTTCTGTTTAATTCAAGTACCAAAAAAAAAAAACACCTTCCAGAAACCACCTCTTTTCTTTTCCACCCCTAATATTCAGGAATTTACTAAAGGTCCACATTAATTTCAAATATTTTTCCAACACTTGTCCACACACTCTTAAAAAAAAAAAAACACTAACTCCATACCATTCCTATTCCCATCCCACGTCGAAAATTTCGCCAAATATTCCCACTCTTCCATTATCCGCCACCGGCTACGGCGGAGACACCAAACAACCACCACTCTCCGCCACAGCCTAAACACACATTTCCCCTCACAGAATGGCCGACGAACCTCCTCCGGACTACAACACTGTATACCTCCATGGAGACCTCGACCTTAAAATCATCGAAGCTCGAAGCTTGCCGAACATGGATATGGTGTCCGAACGCCTCCGCCGCTTCTTCTCCGCCTTCCACCTCTGCTCTAAGCCGTGTACCTCCAAACCCCGCACCGATCACAAGCACCGGAATAATATCATCACCAGCGATCCATACGTCACCGTTTGCCTCGCCGGCGCCCGGGTCGCCGGACCCGGATCATATCCAATTCGCAGAACCCGGTTTGGAATGAACATTTTAAGATCCCCTTAGCTCACCCTGTTTCTCAGGTTACCAAATTAATTTTTCTCTGCGTTTATACCCTTGATGTTTGACCTAATTACAATAACAACTAGCTAGCTTTTAAAATTACAAAAAATACTCTTGATGTTTGGTTGAGTGTTAAAATTAAGGGATAAAATGTAATATTTTTATAAATACGAGTGGGGATTTTGAAATACTTTTTGCATATTCATGGGATAAATGTTAGACAAAATATAACATGAGGGGTGTTTTTTGTAATTTTGAAAATTAGTTGGGTTGTTTTTGTAATTAGGTCAAATCTCAATTTTTTGATGAAACTCAAAATATTCATAATTCTAATTGAATGATGGATTGAAATGATTTAATTAAACAATAATACAGGCCGAGTTCGAGACGAAATTAATTATTCTCTGCGTTGAATTTTTTTTTGTTTAATGAAACTCAGAAAATTCATAATTTATAGAATATTAAATTCAAATTAAATACTAATAAACAGGTCGAGTTCGAGGTGAAAGACAACGACGTGTTCGGCGCCGACCTGATCGGCGTCGCCACCATGTCAGCCAGAAAAATCGCGACAGGCGAGCTGATCGACGAGTGGGTCACGTAATCGGGCCGTGCGGAAACCGCACAAGCCCGATTCGCGATCCATTTGCAAATGACGTTCACTCCTTGCTACACGAATCCGAAATACCTGAACGGTATTTCGGAAAACTACGCGTTGAATGAAAGCTACTTCCCGTTGCGCCATGGCGGAAAGTGACACTTTATCAAGACGCGCATGTGCCGGAAGGGATGCTGCCGGAGATCGGATTGACGAGAAGAGAATGTTCGAGCACGAACAATGTTGGGAGGATATGTGCCACGCGATATTGGAGGCGCACCATTTGGTGTATATCGTTGGATGGTCGATTTATCACAAGGTGAAGCTGGTGAGAGAGCCGACGAGGCCGTTGCCGAGAGGTGGGGATTTGAACTTGGGAGAGTTGCTTAAGTACAAGTCTCAAGAAGGGGTTAGAGTGTTATTGTTGGTTTGGGATGATAAGACTTCACATAACAAGTTCTTTATCAATACGGTAAAAATAAAATTTGTAGGATAAATTAATTATTGTCGTTTTTTTTTTTTTTTTTTTTTCAATAATGATTTGTTAATCTGTTTTGGTTCAGACAGGAGTGATGCAAACACATGACGAGGAAACTAGAAAGTTTTTCAAGCATTCCTCTGTCACTTGTGTGTTGGCCCCTCGCTATGCAAGTGCCAAGCTTAGCATTTTCAAGCAACAGGCATGTTTTATTCTATTATTATTATTCCATGTTTCAAATATTAGTTGAGTTTTTTTGAATCAGTAAAAAATATTTTGGTACTTGAGTTTTACTATTCAATTTAAATTAATTGATCTTGTTTGTGATTAGTATTTTAACTGATACTTCAAGTTTACCATTATTATTAAAATTGATACACAAGTTCTCATAAAATATTGTAATTAATGCCTTTTTTTACTGTAAATGTAAAATTAGTACATAAAATTAGTGCATAATGTAAATGGTAAATGTAAATGTAAAACCACTATACATGTGTCGTTAACTCTTATAGATAGTTATGTGGATTCTGTTCAATTCATCAGGTTGTTGGAACACTTTATACTCACCATCAGAAATGCGTGATTGTGGACACGCAAGGGGCCGGCAATAACCGGAAGATCACCTCATTCATCGGTGGTCTCGATCTTTGTGATGGACGCGCTACGATACGCCTCAACATCGATTATTTCGTGATCTCGACACTGTCTATCACGATGATTATCATAATCCAACATTTGCTGTAAGAAACTGCTTCATTTCAAAACCTCTCATTTACAGTAGTATAATTAGCAATATCCTCGTGTCGAATAGTTAATGGAGTTGATTAAATAGCCAGGAACTAAGGGCCCGAGACAACCATGGCATGATTTACACTGCAAAATCGAAGGCCCTGCTGCTTATGATGTGCTCACAAACTTTGAGCAACGGTGGAAAAAAGCCACTAAATGGTCAGAATTTGGCGAGCGGTTTAAGAAAATATCGCATTGGCACGATGATGCTTTGTTGAAGATTGAGCGCATTTCTTGGATAACTAGTCCTTCTGCTGCTGTTCCGAATGATCATCCTTCATTGTGGGTTTCCGAGAAAGATGATCCCGAAAACTGGCATGTCCAGGTTAAGATTGTTTCAATAGAAACGGTTAATTACAAGAACTACCCCTGAGGTTCAATATAATTATCATAAAACCCAATTATCTTTCCAAATTTCAAATACCCTCTTGAATTTTGCTTCTCTTTTTACAAATTGCGCCCTCAAAGGGACATATATAACACTTTAAGAGGTTATTTGTAATTTGAAAGATAACTGGTGTTTTTTTTTTTTTTTTGTAAATAGGCTAAATCTTAGGGGTAGTTTTGTAATTTTCCTCTAAAAATGCCTTTTAACATAGTATTTGGTAACTAAAACTTGATCTTGGTTGCGCACGTTGATTTCAACAGGTTTTCCGATCCATAGATTCAGGATCGGTTAAAGGATTTCCCAAATCTGTCCATGCAGCTGAGCAGCAAGTACTGAACAAAGTCATTTGTTATTTTCCACAATTTCCATGAGCTAGCTTGTTACTTTCTGTATGATTTTGCTAACAAGTTCCATTTATTGCAGAACCTAGTTTGTGGAAAAAATTTGGTCATAGATAGAAGCATTCAAATGGCTTATATCGAAGCAATCAGATCTGCTCAGCACTTCATATACATTGAGAATCAATATTTCCTCGGGTCATCTTACGCTTGGCCCTCCTATAGAAATGCAGGTTGGCACCTTGCCAAATAAACTTAACAATCAAGATACTTTTGAAACTTGTGTTACAAATTTACTTATATTACAAATTTGTTTTCCTTAGGTGCTGATAATTTAATCCCAATGGAACTGGCATTAAAAATTGCCAGTAAAATTAGAGCAAAGGAGAGATTCACTGTTTATGTTGTTATCCCGATGTGGCGGAGGGTGCACCCAGTTCTGCCTCCGTACAAGAAATCCTTTATTGGCAGGTAATGCAGTTAGAGTCGTGATCGCATTCTTTTGGTTGTTAGCTTTCTTATTTGTCGAAATTTGTTGGATTCTACATATCTTATTTGTCGATATCTTATATACGACCAATCATGATGCTTTCTTTAGTGAAATCACACAGAATGTTGTCTTTACTCTTGCAGGGGCAGACAATGCAAATGATGTATGAAATTATTGCTCAAGAAATTAAGTCTGCTCGGCTTAAGAACGCGCATCCAACTGACTATCTCAATTTTTACTGTCTTGGCAACCGAGAGGAGCCTGGAGTAGAATCAAATGGAAACACCCCATCCCCAACAAACGGAAATACGGTGATTATTTCTCTCTTATAAACTTCATGCCACTGACCCCAACATAGTTGGGATTAAGGTGTAGTTGATGATGATGACGACGACGACGCTTTTTGTTTGTATAAACAATGTTAAAATCAGAGCTATATCTTATTCTTGCTTTTACTTTCTCAATATTCCATCTCTACAAGATTTTTAATTTGAGAATGGAACTCTTGCCAGGAATCAACTTCACAGAAGAACGGAAGATTTATGATTTACGTACATGCCAAGGGAATGATAGTGGATGACGAGTATGTGATACTAGGTTCTGCCAATATTAACCAACGGTCTATGGCTGGTTCCAGAGATACGGAGATTGCCATGGGTGCTTATCAGCCCCATCACACTTGGGCAAAGAAGAAGGACCATCCATATGGCCAGGTTAGCTTTCTCACATCTTCCTTTTTTATTTAAAAAAAAAAAAAGAAAAAATAAAAAAATAATACGGCTATTATGCCTCTGCAGGTATACGGATACAGAATGTCACTCTGGGCAGAGCACTTGGGAAAAGTGGAAAATTGCTTCAAAGATCCTGAAAGTTTAGACTGTGTGAAGTACATGAATCGTGTCGCGGTGAATAACTGGAACAAATACACAGCTCATGTGTACATACCACTGCAAGGTCATCTTCTCAAATATCCCGTCGAGATAGATGCTAATGGAAAGGTAAATTCCTTACCGGGACACGACACTTTTCCGGATGTTGGTGGTAAGGTGCTAGGGGCTCCTACGAACCTACCTGATGCGTTAACAACATAGAAACAATCAAGAACACGTGCCTATAGTTCTGTACAGATCTTTATACGCCCCAAGAACGAAGGAGTTTGTGAATATAACAAAATGTAAGTTTTAAGTTTACAGTACTCCTGAGAAGCTATGCTTCACAGTAGTAAAATTTTCACAATTATTCTATGTTGTTGTCATGTAACTTTAGGTCCATTTTGGTCTCTTGATATGTATTCATTTAATTAAACAATTTTATTGTACAATTCTTTCATAAAAAAAGGCAATAAACATGTTACTAATGGTAAAGCATATTGGTTTCCTTGTTTTTTTCATTTTGTGGTAAGATTAAGGAAATTTACAAAAAGTTCCTTGAGGTTTGATCTAATTACAAAAAAACCAACTAAACCTTAGGAACTTTTTGTAATTTTAAAAGTTAGCTCGCCTTTTTTGTAATTAGGTCAAACCTCAAGGGTACATTTTGTAATTATCCCTAAGATTAATTCAAAAAGGCAGCAGCAGAACAAATGTACAAATCTGATTAAAAGTGGACAATACACAAAAGTGAAGCAATTTCACAGACCTATAATAAATATATATCACACAGATAACGCATTACAAAAAAATTAGATTAAATTAGCATACGCATACAAGGTGTTCGATGAAAGTACCAAATCTATTTGACAGTCACTTTTCCAACCATACCAGCTCCTTGGTGAGGAGCACAGTAGAAACTGTAAGTCCCTTTCTCGGTCAAAGTCACTGCATACGTCTCCCCTTTGGCATTAAGAAGATCCTCTTCAGACATTGAAATCTTGGATGCATCTACCCCAGCCGGGATTTCATCCTCATCAAACACCACGTTATGGGGAAATCCAGCATTGTTCGAAAAGACGATTTTCTCCCGGCGGCTACTTCAAGTTTTGAGGGATGAAAGCCAAGGAGCCGTCGTCGCCACCAAGCATGACCTCAATGGCCAAGGCGTTGCTGGCCAGAATTGCACTGGCGGCGGTGGCGGCGACCGCCACGCCGAAGTCCTTCAATGAGGCCTTCACTGCCAGCTTGGGGGCGGCGGCAGGGGCGGGGGTGAATTTTGTGGTGGTGGTTTTGGAGGGTGAGACGCCGGCCTTTAGGCCGGTGAATGATGGAATGGTGACAGCAGCTGAGGTGACAGTGGCCATTGTTAAGCAATGTGTGAAAAACTTTTTTGATTGGAAATCAAGAAAAGAAAGGGAGGGGTAATATGGGTTTAATATGTGGGAGAGGAGAGGGGTTAATATTTGTTGTTGAGTGTGTGTGGTGTGTGTTTTTGGAGGGATCAATTGATCAGATAATGCATGGACAACAATTTGGGTTATATCTGGTATGAATTATCTATCTCATTGGCTTTGGTTGGATGCTATCCTGTGACGTGGGATTGGATGTTTGTGATGTGAGGTGGGAAATGGGTTATTTATTATAGGACACAAGTTTATTAGTGGAGAGGATAACTTTTGAAGTTGGAAATATCAGTTATCAGTTGAGGCAGGCATTAGAGTTCCTAGTAATAGGCCTATTTCTTCCACAAGAAAAATTGCTAAATGAGTCAGCTGAACAAATTACAGCTTTTTTACTTTTTTTGGTCTCCGTTTAATTTGTAACTGTAATAATATCAAATATTATCTAAGTCTTAGAAGAGACCACAAATGAATACATACCTATATAAGTATTAGGGTTAATTACAAAAACTACCACTAAAGTTAAGTACAAAAAAACTTCAGTTATCTTTCAAAACCCCTTAAACTGATACAACACCTAATTGAGGTTTGTATTTATCCCCTCTTGAGATGCAATTTATAAAATAGAAAAAGTTGAAGGGTATTTGTAAGTTTGAAAGATAATGGGCTTTTTGTAATTAAGCTAAACCTCAATGGTAGTTTTTGTAATTATCCCTTAGTTTTAATAATAAAATATGCTTAGTCGGAACCATTCTTCTTGTACTTTGATAGACACACACAACTGGAAAGACTCTTTAAGAGAAACCTTTCACATCCACTCTTATATTAATAGTCTTGGAAAATCGATCAGAAAATTAGATATTCAGTAGCATGTAGCATCAAAATTCAGTTCCCAACTTTAACACCATAGGAAGTGAAATCAGGTAAAGACTTTCCTGGAAAAAAACCTAACGGCTGTTCATAGAGTAAATTCCATGCCACCCAACTTGGGTGGTTACCAAAAAGTGTGTTCATTACCATTGGATGAACATACACTCATGTAGTGTGTGTGTATGTGCTTCATCCAATGGTGATAACCCATTTTGGTAGCTACCCATGGAATAGACCTGTTCATAGATAAAGTACATGACTTGAAAGTACAACCAAGATCCTAAACGGCCTGTCTGCAGCTGCTTAAGGCTGGTTGAAATTAGCAGAAAGATAAGGGGCTTGGTATATTTAAATTAGCAGAAAAATAGCCCAAGAAGATAAGTTCTCATGGACAATGATGCAAACAGATTGTAGATTACACACGGAAGGGATTGGCAAAGTCCCAAGAACAGAGCACTGAGCCACTTTCAGATATAATATGTATACAATCCAAGTCCTACAGGAAGACCTAACATACTATAGGACACGTGATATTTGTTGGAATTAAACAAATTAGAGCCTCAAAAAACTTGACCTAGTCGATGATGATGATAGATGAGATACGGATCAAGTAAGGAACTAGCAATTATGTATTTCCAACAAAGAATACATGGTAAACTAGAACTTACAAATTGCAAGGAAAAACTATACAAAGGTCTCTAGGTATGCACAAGAAAGCGAAGGAACAATACCTGAGGAAGCAAAAGTAGGAATATGAATTACTAAAGTACCTTATTTTGATCAATCTGGATAGATGCAAAACTGAAGATAAATATGTTTGCCCCTATGTGTACTTCCTTTCCTTTCCTTCAGACACCCTCAAATTAAAAATTAGCAAAGTAGAATCTATACCGTTTATAATAGAATACTTACAATACAACTGTGACATGTAAATGCATTCAGAGTATAAGCATATAGATTTCAGTTCTCAACCAGTAACATATGCCAGTTCTAAACCCTAATTGCACCACATAATGAAAGGACAATGCTCATATCAATAGCACACAAATATACCCACATATCTTGTTGGGAAACCAAGACTACATGCTTATGAAGTCTTGGGCCTTTGCCTTAACCTTAACCCTTGGAGTAAACTATTTCATGACGAGGAATTCAAAACAAATAGTTTTTCTCCCCCAAGAAACATACAAATTCACAAGCAAGACCCAATATTTATTACTAATGTGGTGAAGCTAATGATTATGCCATCATTTCAGTAAATATACACATGTTTTGATAATAGATCTCTTTGGGTAATACTACTTATTCAACCATAACAACAGTGACAAGCTATTTACACGAATAGGGGAGAACACACGTTACACCACGATTTACAAGCACAATATAGTAGTCACCCATATAAGACCAATAGAATGTACATCAATATGTACACCAATATCACTCACTAACAGCATTTATTGCCTTTAAAAAGGAGGAAAAATATCATCATTGTTGTCCTCGCCCATATCGAAATACTTGAAGCCCATGTCATCATTTGGGTTCGGGTTGAAACTTGAATTCACATAGCACTTCATCTCGTGGAACAGATTCAAATTGTCCACCAGCTTATGAAATATATTGCACCCGCAACACTAACCAAAAAAATAAAATAACATATCACTGACTAAACTTTGAAATAATTAAAAGTTACATAAACCTGCATTAGCAACAATATTCTAAAAATACTTCAAAATCTCTTGATTAGAACTTGAAGCTTTCACATGACAACAAATTGTAATTAGTCAGGGGACAGAATTCTTCTTAATATTTAGTACCAATGATAAAGCCATTCATTCCCAAACAATCCAAACCAAACCCAAGTAAACAACCATGGCTGAAGATAATTGCGTCTAGTTTACTTTCTTAAAAACGGAGCTAACATAATAAAAAATGAAAGAATACATTGTCATCTAAACATATTTTTCTTGACCAATTTCAGATTTTTTGTCTTGGTGGTTGGTTAAAATAATATTCAATCCCGAATTTGTTACTGACTATTGTATACACGAGTAACGACATATGCATACCTGAACAAATACGGTGCCGTCGGTGTAGGCATGTGGATTGATGGCGCGAGTTGTGCGCTGGCCGCAAACGTTGCATGTGAACGCCACGCGCATTCGACGCCGTGGGGATTTGGTGAAGAGCGACCATGGAAATGTAGACACCTGCGTCGTACCAGAATCAGAATCCGAACCCGCGGGGACCGATGGGCCTTCCATGCCCGACCCGGTTGTCCATCCTCTCACGTTTGCCGCACTAAGTACCAGCCCCATCGCATCATCCTGCACAACAAAGGGGAATTTTCATTCAATCATCCGAAAATTAGGGGGGAAAAAAAGAGGAAAAGCAAATAAAAATCGTGACCTTGGAGATAGTATTTCTGAGTATGGGGACGAGGGCGGAGTCAGTAGGATCGAACTTGAGATCGTTTTCGCTGTTGTTGTTGCCATTATTGCCATCTGTAAAATAAAAGGACAAAAAAGGGTTAAATTCTGGAATGATAAAAAAGAAGGGTCTAGAAATGGGAAAAATAGCTGACTTTTGGGGGAAGATGAGAATCGGAGGATCCGCCGGGAAGAAACGTCCTTGGACTTGTTCGGAGAGAAAATCGGCAAAGAAACGGCGCCGGCGGTGGTTAGCGTTTCCATTTCCGATGGTTTTTTTGCGTATGTATTTGTATGTATATGCGGGCGGCTTCACTGATTTTTTCTGACCAGGGAATCTGATGAATTTGTTTGTCCTTGGTGTTGATTATAAATTCATTAGGAAAAGGCCATTGGGCTTGTCTACTAGCAAGCCCAAAATAGTGATCACCTTTTTATGCTTGTATTGGGCTTAAAAGAATAAACCGAAAAACTTCCGTCCGAGTTTCGTTCCGTTTTATGTTGAGATTAAAAGCACGCGGAATTTTTCATGGGCCAAGTTTAAGAGAGCCCAAAGCAAAAAAGAAGTTATCCCATAGTCCATCAAATGCAAAAACGAAAAAAAAAAAAGGGAAAAATCAAATTCTAATTTCTAAAAGCCAAAAAAAATGTAGCAGTTGTACGTTGGAAATGATCATATGTATCATGTAAAAAGCAAAACCAAATGATGGATATAAAAGAATCAACAGTTGCCAATTTTTCGTAATATAGAGGACAGAGGTGGGTGGCCATTAAGTTCTAGATTCCATATATATAGGCATTATAAAAATGAAAACTAATAACATCGATAAAAACATTGAACATTAAGTTACATAGATAAAATTGCTTGAATATATGTATAGTTATACATATATTTATAAAATACATAAAGAGTGTATTTATAATACAAATATTGCATTCAAAAGTTTAAGCTATCAGAGATGTAAATTCTTTAATATTTTAATAGCTCTTAACATGTCTCACATCACGTACAAAGGTACAGGGTACATGTATGAACCAAGCATATGGAATATTTTCTATGGGTGGTGGTAATATTTGTAGAGAAATTAGTAGTATTTCTGCTAATATAGTTCGATATTATGAAAAAACTAAACAAATAAATTTAAGAAAAGAGAAGTAAATCGTGGGATAGACTACAATTTCGATACAATATTTGTGTATACAAGTCGTGCTCGCACACAAATCAATGTCCGAACCTCGACTTCGAATCGAGTTTTGCACTCATGCGGGCGCACGTAGAGAGAGTCTTTATACTATAGAATTCTATTTCTTAACTATAAGGAGGTTGTACATATACTAGCCAATATTTCACTTAGGTTGCATTTGGATGGGAGGGTTTGGGGGAAGGATTTGGATGTCTCCATTTAAGATGGATTTGAAATCTTCCCAAATGACGCCAAAGAGAACTTCCAATGATTTAAAATCAACTATAGAATGACTTCATCCAAACAACTTCAAATGGATTTGTTATTATGTATTTGAAATCCTTATAAGTCACAAATCTATCAATCCAAACAGAATCTTAATTTACAATGTGGGACAAACCCACCTTCAACGACACTCTACTTTGAACCTTATATTATCCTTCATCCAAATATCATTTTTGACAAACAAAAATTCGATTTCAATGTTATCAAGGAGTATAACAAGAATCCTCTTTTATCTTTATTATTAGATAAAATAGGTCCCAAGAAATTTGCTCCCAAAGATGCACAATTTCCTTCAAATGTTTTACAATTTTCGAACTCGTGGCCTCTTGTTTTGCATGACACTAATACCATATTAAATAACCAACATTATAAAATTGCAAACATTTTGGTTATATTTGGATGGGAGGATTTAGATTTGAGAGGTAGATTTGGGGGAAGAATTTCCAATGACTTCATATAAAATTCACCGTAATGACTCGAAAAATAACTGAGAATAAGAGTCTAAAGATTTGAAATCCATTGTATTCAAACATGAACCATGAATTTATTATTAATCATTAACTTCAAATCCATCAATCCAAATCCAAATGAAGCCCTTACATTGTGGGACTGGAAAAGTATTTCTCCCATTCTTTGATGAAAAAATTATTCAAAACATTTTTCTGCAGCCTATGTAACCTTTTGTAATAATTGTCCAAATTTCACAAAAGAAATATATAAAACTCTGTTTTATCACTTTCTCATAAAAAAAACTCTTTGTCACATAAAAAGGATGTGCTTTTACATATTTACCAAACCTCATATTTAATTTTGTTCTATCTCTCTCTCCAACACAGATTTATTATCATTTATCATTTTGAATTGTCATACCAACAATATTTAAGTGACACATCCAACAACATTGGTGAGTTTTAAGTTTCAACTCCTCTTTTTATTTTCCTTTTTCTTTTTTCCATTGCTCATCACTGGTGGAATTCAGCTGCCCCAACCAAAAAATATAAGGTATTTGCTTTATTTTTTCTTTCTTGATTTGTTGTATATATGCTTGTAGACAAAGTTTTGACATTATGTGTATTTATTTCTATTTTTTTCATAAGTAAGCATTCTAATATTCTTATTGGGTGTAAGTGCTTGAGTTTAATTTGATTTTTCATGATTTTTGGTAATTTATGGTATGAATATATGCATTGTTATTCTTGAAATGTAACCTCATGATATGGATGGGTGCAGTTCGGTTCACGATATAATAGATAGTTCACTATAAGGTAGATGTTGCTGGTACATATCACGGTATGACTAATTTCACAGCATTTATAATTTCATGGTTTAATTGTTGAATAAATTCACATTTATTGTACATTATACTATAAACTTATAAAATATTGTGAAGCCTTGTATTCCATGAAGTGAATGAGAAAAATTTTTTGTGATATTAGTACATTAGCATGAAGCTCTCTATATAGAATAATATTGTGATGTTAGTATATCACCGTGAAACTATATATATACCGTAAAATTAAACTAAGTTTATATTACCGTGATATTAGTATAATACCATATATATAGTATGAAATTACATATCATAATGAAATTATGGATATCGCAAATTGGTTCAAGATAATCTTTTTGTTATATGTACTTTGTAAAATTATGTATATGTGATAAGTAGAACGTTTGTAGAATTTTTAAAGACATGTCTAATATCCAGACTGTCATTATTTATTATTTGTTTATTATTATTATTATTATTATTATCATTATTTATGTAGATGAATTAGCATAATTTGGTAGTTCGATATGGTGTGCGTTGACAATGACTAAGATATGTCGGCAGAGCAGACGAGATATAGTAGATATTCATGATGAAGAGAATTATTTTTCTGACCTCATGGAGACTATGCATGATTCCCACAATTAATCTATCTGCAAGCCACAATTATATTAAACATAAAAAAATAATTGCAAACAATTCATTATAATAAATAACCAAATATTTATAAATAAGAATGAAATCATAGTTTTTATACTAAACACTTATTGTTTTAAAGTTAAAAAAATAAAAATAATTCAATACAATGGCAAACAATTCATTCTAATAAATAATTAAATATTATATAAACAAAAAATATAATAGTTTTCTAACTCCCTCTATTATTAAAGGAAAGTAAAATGAATAATTATTTCACGGTATGGTATAGTAATAATTGGGTTATTTAACTAAATATTGTGTATGTGAAATTTTGTTGCAAAGTTGTGGTTGATTTGAGATTGGTTACTGTTTTAAGTCTTGCCGCTATTGCAAATAGCGCCCAACTATTAGGCGCTATTGCAATTAGCGGCCAAGTATTTTTTTTTATTTTTTTCTTAACTCGAGCTAGCGCCCTCTTTTTTTTTAATTACTTATTTATTAATTTATAAAACAAAAAGATTGATTTCATTCAATTAATTAAATCCAATCAGTTTGAATCAATACGATACAGAAAATTATAATCGTACAAGTCGGCATTAATCTCAAACCCTATGTCCCCGGTGCCACACCCAGCGCTACCCTCCGCCGCCTAGTGCTCCTACGCCTACCAACATTCCCTCAATCTCTGTGGTGGCGGATCATCATCATTCTTGATCATTTCTTGTATGATGACTAGATGCACGGTGATGATGTCGACTCCCGGTCAAATCGATCTCGACCGAGTGTAGATGGAAATGAAACAGGTGATATGTTGAAATTTGGACGATTGGATGTGGACGGATCATGACTCCCACGGAGAACTCCCATAGCACCAAAATCATGTCTCAGTATTAGAGATGTAAATGATGTTCACTGGTGTGTTATAATCGTGTGTACTTGGTTGAGGACATAATAACTAGGAGTAGATGTACAATACTACGATCAATATATGTTGCTCCAAAAGTCCTAATAAATTTCATACAAAAGTCCTAATAAATTTGATAGGTCAATACTACGATCAATATATGTTGCTCCAACAATTTCTCCTCCATAGTGCACAAATACTTCAATTTTATCGACATATCTTCAAAAATTAAACATAATTGTTACTTTTACTATTCATTAATTAATTAATTATTCTATCATTTTTACTAATAAATAAAAAATATCAACTAACATTTTCAAAATACTTACCAATAAACAAACAATACGATATCAACAACTTTAACAATTAATAAATTAAATTACAAATATTAGAAATTGTTCTAAATGTATAAAAAAATTACTTGAAATTGCGAGAAAATGGTCGGAATCAAATGCTCGTCGGCCTTTCTGCCGCCGCCACCGTTCACGGTCACTGCCACCGTTCGCGTCACGCCAACCGCGCTCCTCACGGGAATCACCAACTTGGCTTCTAAAAAAAAAAATTGAAGTGCACTTTTTTATTGTAGATATGTGTTGGATGGTATGCATTTTTAATGTGGGTAATGGATGATTGGGATGGTTTTTAGTTGGAATCAGATGTGTTGGATGGAGGGATGAAAGTGATGTTCTTTTTTTTTATTTGGGAGTGCTCACATGGAGGGATGAAGCGATGAAGTGTGGGAGTGATTATTTATAAGTCAAGACACGATAAAAACAAAAAAAAAAAAAGATATGTCAGCGCTAGTCAAACTAGCGCCCGATCTTGCCGCCAACTTTTGCGGCGCCAGCGCTAGTTTGACTAGCGCCCGACGTCGAAATCGTCGAGGTTTACGTTGTTCGTGTCGGCCCGGGTAAAAAGCGCTATTCAAACTAGCGGAAGCACCTATATATTTAACACGCCCGAAATCCACCACATATTTGCAACAAAATTTCACATACACAATATTTTGTTAAATAACCCGTAATAATTTTGACTTTTCGATATATTATTCAATTTGACTTCTTGGTATAACAATTAGTATGACTACCCGATATATTAATCATCGCCTAACTTCCCGATATAACAATTAATATGATTTAGTGATATATTAATCAATATGACGTCATGGTATGGTATATTAATCAGTTTGACTTCTTGGTATAACAATTAGTGCGACTTCACGATATGTTAATTAGTATGACTTCCCGCTATACTAATTAATTAGTAGTATGACTTCCTGGTAGGGGTGGCTACGGTTCGAATCAAAACCGAACCGTTACCTCACGGTTCCGGTTCCAAAACTAGAACCGACGGTTCGATCCGATTCGAAAACCTGGTTACTCCACGGGAGCCCGATTTTAACCAGGAACCGTTTGTTTATCTTTTGATGTTTTTTATTTCTTAAAATAGTTTATCAATTTCAGTTAAAAAAGGAAAATAAAGAAAAAGACTTGGACTTAATATCTAATAAAGTATTGAAACCCGATTTGGTTCCATTTGGCCACCTCTACTTCCCGGCCGTATATTAATCGGGTTTGACTTCATGGTATAACAATTAGTATGACTTCAATGTATATTAATCAAGACGTATAACTTCCGGTATAAATATTAATACGATTTCATGGTATTTTAATTGATATATGACTTCACAAAGATGACAATGGTCAATGGACCAAGTCAAAGTGTGGTTATGTTATAGAGTCTCGTTAGATAAGTGTGTTAGGAATTTTATTGTTTAGA
Source organism: Rehmannia glutinosa (assembly GCA_016081115.2). Lineage (NCBI taxonomy): Eukaryota > Viridiplantae > Streptophyta > Magnoliopsida > Lamiales > Orobanchaceae > Rehmannia > Rehmannia glutinosa. The sequence continues at coordinate 711,808 of JABTTQ020001377.1, forward strand.
TTTTGATGAATGCCATGTAAAACTTAGAATAGAAAGTTGGCTCCCCAATTCTTGCTTTGAAATGTATTGTAACAATTAGAGCCAAGCTTGAGTTAAAAGTCCTACGCTCCAACTTGCAAGAAGACAATCAAGGCTTGAAGGAAAACTCTGTTTGTGAGACATTTGAGTACAACAAAGAAGAGCAGACGGGAACTCGATGAAGAAGCGGTGAGGTGCGGTGAGTGGAACATCGTCAAGTCAACTCAAGAGAAGCCAAGTCTCAAGTGAAGTGACGAGAAGAATCATCCATGATTGGAAGTCGACTCTAAGTCACCCGGGGAAAGCGAGGAAATGCGGTCAAGTCGAGATAAGCGAAAAAGAACACACGATAAATCAAGAGATTTACTTAAACAAGTAATATCTCCGTACTACCTTTCTTGGAGTGCTCGGTCCCGAGGAAGCGTGCAAAGAAATGAACCAATGGGAAGCACTACACCGTGTCGAACTCAAAAAAAAAAAAGGTGATAAAACATTTCATACGAGGAAATGGCAATTCCAAGAAGTGCAAACCAACGATCGCAAAGTGATTTTCAAAAATGAGCCTATCTCTTCAACGGGCAAATTTTTGAAAGTTCACTATAAAAGGCCGAGGAGTTTGATTGAGAAGAAGATGATGATATAGATGATGCGTGGATGACACACACGTGAGATATACAAGCTTATCAAAATTGAAATATTCTCAATCCTCAAGCCTACATCTCGAAGAACATCAATCCAACACTTACCCGTGAAGGAAAGAGAACTTCAATCGAGTTGAAGAGAAACTCGAAAAACAAGGGGTCTACATTCCAAGAAGGATTGTGGAAAGGTTCAAGGTCAACCAAGTCTTAAGCGTTTGGAGGGCTTCGTGATCAAATCCAAAGTGCTTGAGCAAGTGAGCTTTGTAGTGTAAAGCAGCGCACGCCTGTGAAGAAGGCCGAGTCGTCGAGAAGCTTGAGTGATCAAGGCGTCTCATCGAGTCCCAAAGGATCAAGTCGGTTGTTGTGATCAAGACTTGTATCCGGACTTGTTACCACTTTGTAAACCGATCATTACTTAGTGGATTCCTCCGGGGAGTTGGAGAAGAGAGGAGTAGAAGAATTACCCCATCTTGAACCTCTATAAAAACTTTCTTTGTGTCATTTACATTTCAAAGCATTTAAATTTCGCACTTTTAATTGCTTATATCTCTGGCGATAAATTTGCTATCCATTTGATAATCTATAAGTACTAAATCAAGTTGTAAAAACTTGCTTAATCAAACTTAAGGGTGTTAAGTCTTCCATTTGAAAAACAAAACCACAAATGAGTAAAATTATAGCCAACAATTTGAGTTACTCTACTAACAAATTTCGGTGAAATCGTTAAGAGATTGACTCTCTTGAGTGACTAATTCGATTTGTCCATCAAGGACACAAATGTGTAGAACTCAGAGATTTAAAAGGCCTAAATCGAAAATTTGGTAAGGTTTATTCAACCCCCCTTCTAAACCTTACACTTACACCCCTTTGGGACAGGACTACAAGTGGTATCGAGCGGTTGGTTCATTGAACCCTCCGTGACCAGTTCTTGAACTAGATCTCAATCTTTTCAAAAGTCGCTTTAGTACTTATCTTTCAAAACTCTTTTCTATCATTAAAAATTGTTATCATGGAAGCAAATCTAACACGCATTCCTATGTTCACTATTGAAGAATTTGATGATTGGAAAATTCGTATGCGAGCTCATCTATCGGCATTACATGATGAGATGTGGATAGTGATAGAAGATGGGCCTCGCAAATATTAAAGGTGAACACAATTTGTCATGCGAAGAGTTGCGGTGAAGGGGAAGAAGATCGAAGACGGACCGGTGGTTGAAAAACCAAGAAGCGAGTGGACAAAATGATGAGAAAAAGATACAACCTGGACAATGTAGCCAAGGACATTCTTTACAAAACCTTGGATAAAGCCATGTTCAACAAAGTCAAATCTTGCAAAGCGGCTAAGGAAATGGGACAAGTTGACTTTGATTTGTGAAGGTTGAGCAAATCAAAGAAAACAAATTATCGATGGTGTCTGAGAAGTTTGAGAACTTTAAAATGATCTCGGGAGAAAACCTGGATCAATGGATGCTCGATTCGAAATCACAAATGAGTGTCTACACTTGGAAAGGAATATACACGAGAAGGAAATGTATGAAGATCCTGAAAAGTCTTCCATTTGAATGGGAGATGAAGGTCATGGCACCGAGACATTCCATGGACCTATCAAAGACATCCAACCATGAGTTATTCTCGGACCTCAAAGCCTATGAGTTTGAGCCGAGAAGGAAAGACCAGGAAGAGACAATTTGTACCCAAAACAAATGCTACTCTAGTTGTCAAAGATGGAAGGAGAGTCAAGTCAAAGAGGCAATTGACCCGGAAGAAATAGCCCTAATGGTTAAAAGATTTAACAAGTTCTTTAACAAGAACTACAAGAGAGGAAAGGGTGAATCCTCTAGAAGACACTCGGCTCCCTCCAAATCAAGGGATGATAGGCCAACCAAGAGGACAGATCATCAACAAGTTGAGTATCAAAGGGCCGACAACTCAAGAATAGAAAGAGTCGATCAAAAGGCTGAATATCTATGTTGGAATTGTAGACAACCAGGTCACTATGCCATTGATTGCTCATATCCCTGTAGTCAACAATGCGAAACGAAGAAGAAAGAAAAGTCTTGAGAGAAAGAAGACAAGAAAAGAAAAAGGCAATGATGGAGGCTGCCGCAGAGATCTGGCCGAGATGACCAAGTCAAGAGAGGTGACTCGAGAGAAGCGATGAAGCCGACTACTCAAGTGACTCGAAGAAGAAGCCTTGATCCGCAATGGCCAAAGAACAAGATCAAGAAGATGAGGTACAATCTAACTCAACAAGCTCGGACACTAGTGATAGTGATCGTGACACACACAATTCATCACCCACTCGATCTTTATGATTCATTAGGCAAAATGATGAAAGATTTTGAGCACATTAAAACCTCACACACATCGTTTGTTGAATGAGGAAAAGCGACCTACTCAAAAATCAAAACTCAAAGCCGACTAAGGAGCCGAGTACTCTAAGTCAAATAGGCTGATGAGAATAAAAGTTTAAAAGTTTGAAAATGCTAAATTAATAAGCAGAAATTGTGCTATAGAAAAGAGGGAGAATGACCTCAAAATGTTATTGCCTCATTCACTAAGGCATCTAAATCTTTGGATGATCTTATTATGAGTCAAAGAGAATGTGGAGACAAGACAAAGCTTAGGATTTAATTCCTTTGTGCCATGTCAAACCTCAAGAGTAACTTTGGAAAAAGGATCTTCAAGTCATGAAGAGTCCGGAAAAATCCAAAACTCTAAATGATGCACACACTTTCAATCCAAAGCACAATACTAAGCAAAGCGGCCTTGGTTACAAAGGAAAAGGAAAATGACGGCCCGAGTTGAGAGTCTTTGAAAGGACGGTGAGAAGAGATTGCCGAGTCCTCAAATGAGGACTCAAACAGAAAATACTCAGTAAAAGAAGAAGCGAGCTACCAAAAACCCCGAAAACTCATAAAAGAAATACATATGATGGGAATGGTAGAAAATATCCAAGCCAAGTCGATGGAATAATGTGAACTATCGCCTGACTTATGGAATACAAGCCCAAATGGCAAAGGCCAGAACTCAACAAAGGCCATTCCAAAAGCATAAGAGCTTTCATCAAGCACACATATGCACCTAGGCACTACACTCAAAGACACCACAATTACCCAAGAAAGGCAATTGCTAAAACACATATGCAGCATACTGAGACAAAAGAGACAATTTGTATGAACCTGGAGACTCCCCAAGCAATTTGCCAGGATTGATTATGATTATGGCACCGATAGATGGCAACCTCTTAGAGTCAAATCATTTGGCTATAGGTTGGTTGGATCATCTTATAATTCTAACCCCTCGGGACCCAGGACAAAGAATGGGTACCTAAAAACTTAATTTCCTTGATTGCAGGTTGAGAAGTGAGTGCCAAGGAACCTGGTACATGGATAGCATTCCCGGACATATGACAGAAATAAGAGAAATCTGTCAAAATTCAAGGAAGTCAAAGGAGCTAAAGTCATATTTGGAGGAAATGAAGCTCCTGGTGAAATAAGAGGTAATTTGGATCCATCAAAAGGAATGGTTTAGAAATCACGGATGTTGCATATGTTGAAGGACTAAACTTCAATTTACTAAGCATCGACCAACTCTGCGACAAGGGCTACAATGTTGGATTCAACATGGGAATATGCCAAATCAAAAATGTTGAATCTAATGAAGTTGTCTTTGCAAGGATGTAGACAGAAAAATATGTATGTAGTGGATTGGTCAACCGCAACACCCAAAGACCTGTCTACTAGCAAAGAGGTTTGAATCAAGTTGGCCGTGGTACAAAAAAGTCAGTCATCCGAACTTCAAAACGACGATTAATAAGCTAGCAAGAAGTCATCTTGTGGAAGGACTTCGGACTCAAGATTATACTGAAGGAGAGTATATGTGATGCATGTCAGAAGGGAAAACAAATCAAGTCGTCGTTTCAAGAAAAGACTTGCCCATCCTCAACAAGAATATTGCATCTGCTTCATATGGATCTATTTGGCCCAAAGTGGAACCAAAGCAAGCATAAGTGGAAAGAAATACACCTTGGTGGTAGTAGATGACTACTCAAGATATACATGGACCATATTCATGTGCAAGAAGAAAGAAACTCTACAAAAACTACCACGGTGATGAAGAGGATACAAAATGAGAAGAGTCAAACCATTATCAAAATAAGATCGGATAGAGGAACCGAGTTTGTCAATGGAATAATAACTCAAGATCTTGTGTTGAGAATGGTATTGGTCATGAACTATCACCGCAAGGACTCCACAAGCAGAATGGAGTTGCGAGAAGAAGAAAACAGAACCTCAAAGAAGCGCAAGGACCATGTTAGTCGGACGGCAGGTTACCAAAAGGTTTTGGGCTGAAGCAATCAACACGACCTGCTACACCCAAAACAGATGTATGATAAAGGCGGTGACAAAGACTCCTATGAGATCTGGATGGAAGAAAACCAAATGTTGCATATTTCAGGATATTTGGATGTAAATGCTTCATTCACAATAATGGCAAAGACAACCTAAAGGCTTTTGATGCTAAAGCGATGAGGGTATCTTCTTAGGATACTCGGTGAAAGCAAAGCCTACAGAATACTCAACAAAAGAACTATGGTTACAGAAGAATCCATTCATGTAGTATTCGATGAGCCAAACATAAATGGAGAAGACATTGAAGAGTCAGCTGATAAGCTGAAACATCCAACCTTCTGAAGAGTCCTATCTTTGAAGCTGAAGCAGGGATTATCAATTCAGAAGAAGATGAGATAGTGAATCTCAAAAGCAGCTGGAAAATCTGCAGCTGAGTGATCACGAGAGAGGCGACCCAAAGAACACAGTGCAAGTCGATCAATCCAGCTAACTTACTTCAACCTGACGTAAGATGGTGAGAGACCATCCACGAGAACTTGTCATTGGAGACATGAGAGAAGGTGTCAAGACAAGATCCGAACTCAACAAGAAGCAATGTTCACATGCTTCATCTCGCAGAATAGAGCCCAAAGATGTGTCACAAGCATTGGATGACACACATTGGATTCAAGCTATGCAAGAAGAGTGAATCAGTTTGAGAGAAATAAAGTATGGGAATTAGTACAAAGACCCATACATCAAAATGTTATTGGAACCAAATGGGTATTCAGAAATAAGATGAACGAGGAAGGATCTGTGGTAAGAAACAAAGCAAGATGGTAGCCAAAGGATATTGCCAAGAAGAAGGAATAGATTTTGATGAAACATTTGCTCTGTAGCAAGATTGGAAGCTATAAGGATGTTTCTTGCCTATGCAGCTCACAAAAATTTCACTATATATCAAATGGATGTAAAAAGTGCATTCTGAATGGATTATTGGAAGAAGAAGTGTATGTTGAACAACCTCCAGGATTTGAGCAGAAGACTCTTGGAGACAAAGTGTACAAACTCAAGAAAGCCCTGTATGGATTGAAACAGGCACCCCAGAGCATGGTATGATACCTGTCACAATTCCTCTCGAAAATGGATTCACTAAAGGAAAAGTGGATAGAACACTTTTGAGTAATTCAAGACAAGAAGAGTATCTTGCTTGTTCAAATATATGTGGATGACATCATTTTTGGATCCACTAACAAAGAATTTGTGTGAAAAATTCTCAAACCTCATGCAAAGTAAATTTGAAATGAGCATGATGGGAGAGCCGACATTTTCCTTGGACTTCAAGTGAAACTTGGTGAAGGATGGAACCTTTATAAGCCAAACAAAATACACCGAGAGATTTAATGAAGAAATTTGGTATGGAGGAGAAGTCTTCTCGTAAAAATACCAATGAACACATCGGTCAAAATGGACATGGATGCGGATGGCAAGCTCAGTAGATCAAACAAGATCTGAGCACTTATTGGATCATGCTCTATCTCACGGCCTAGCAGCCGACATCACCTTTCTTTGTAGGTGTATGTGCAAGATTTCAATCTGCTCCAAAAGAGAGCCATATGACTGCATGACTAAGAGAATATTGAGATACTTAAAAGGAAACCAAGAAGTAGGGCTATGGTATCCAAAGGAAGGTGGATTCAAGCTAATTGGCTATTCGAGACTCGACTATCTTTGGATGCGAGTGGACAGAAAAGTACTTGAGGCACATGTCAAATGCTTGAAACAGTTAATTTCTGGTTTAGCAAGAAGCAAAACTCAATAGCCACCTACAAAGTGAGGCAAAATACATATGCTGGCAAACACAGGCCCAAGTCCTATGGATGAGACAAGAAATGAGAGATTATGAAGTTGAAGAAAAAGAAATTCCAATCATGTGTGATAACACAAGTGCAATTGCAATCACTCAAAATCGTGTTGCACTCAAGAACAAAACATATAGATGTCGATATCATTTCATAAGAGATCATGTTGAAAAGAAGGACATTATCTTGGAATATATCTCAACCGACAAACAACTAGCCGACATCTTCACAAAACCATTATGTGAATCAAGATTTGAAGAACTCAAACATGAGTTGGGGCTAATTGAGCTAAGCCGAGACACGAGAAGAGCCAAAGAAACGAAATGGAACAGGAAAGAAGGTGAAAAAGAGTCGAAAACAAAAACTAGCTCAATAAATCATTTTGATCGGAAAAGTCACTATACCAAGTCACGGTGATAATGAAAGTCACTAAGAGAAATGTGAGAAGCGAGTTAAATCAACTAAGAGATAAATTTGAATAACTTATGAGCAAAGAGACAAAACGCAAATGCGTTTTTGACTAAGCGGGAATGTTTTAAGAGACACGTCAAAGATAATGATGATGTGTACGGACATAAAGCCGCACACCAAGCTTATAATTGGATATAAATCTTGCCGCATTAAATACGAGACATGAAGCGCTTCAATATGCGTGCGAAATCCAAGCCGTTGATTTCGATCACGATTCAAAACCGTCTGCGCACGTCCTTTCATAAACCATATTTAAACCATTTTTCGTCCGCTTTCTCTCTCACACTTCTAAAACTGTTCAATCTCTCTCTCAAAAAGCAAAGGCAAACACTCTCAAAACCCTATCAAACTTCAAATCTATTTCGAACTTTTCTTGAAATTATTTCGAGAAATGGCACCAACATATGACTTTACCAAGTTGGGAAAACAAATCCACACCTGGTTCACCGTGGATTTCGACGGAATGGTGAAGCAGGGGTCCGACGACACCCTGGTGAAGAAAATCGCGGAGAAGCTAGAAACGGCAGATCGAAACCGTTTCTAACATCGGAGTATCCTATGACCTATGTGGAGGAGGTCGCACAATTCTACGCGTGAATGCCGAGATTCACGACGAAGGGAATCAAGTCATCATGTTCTCACGGGAAGCGGTGACTATCACAACAAGGATTTGGTGAATATTGCTCACTACCGGCCAGAGGAGCATCCGAGATCAAAAGAGGCGATGTAAACTTGGGCGACGCATGGAAAGAAATAGCCAAGTCCGATGTTCCGACAAAATAATATTCTGACAAACAAGAGATCTGAAGGAGGATTATCACAAATTGTTGGACATTGTTGCCAAGTGTATCGACATCAAATTTGGCGACTTTGACCAACCGTCAAAGGCAAAATTGATTGTGATGGCCGCAATAATCGAAGAAAAGAAGATAAATGGGCTAAGTTTATCTACAGCAGTTTTTCTGCTTAACGTGGGGAACAAGTCCTTCAAAGAAGATGGGTCATTTGGAGGATCTCGGGATATGGCCTGGTGATTGGCGGCTATTGGAGGTGAAAGGAGTACCTCTTAGACATGGGAAGGCCTTCCATGTTAACAAGAGGATGTTGAGCTAATCTCTCCGGTGCTCAAGCGTGCGTACGCCAAGAGAGCGACACGGTGAGGGGAATCGGTGACCAAGACACAAATGCTTCCTCTCCTCTCCAACTAAGAAAGTCGCGCCCTGCAGCCTACAAGAAAGTTCCGCCCCGCAAAGAAAGAAAACCAAACATGCTCCGCCCCCGCAGCTAGAGTCACCCGCCCAAGCGGCCGTGTCACCCGCCCCGCTAGCCGGTCGAGAAGGACTCACAAATTCCTTCTCTCGATCGTCAAAAGGAGGAGATCTCGACAAGCCTAGACGGCCGGCTCCTCGTAAACAAACACAAACACCGGCCCCAACCGCCCAAGACTCGGAGGACACCGCCCGAACTGTAAATTCCCCTGGTACAAACCAGAGACGAAGAAGACTCGTCAAGCGGATCGAACAAGAGAAACCAAGTGAGTCGCCTACTCGCCTAGCACAGATCTGAGACTCTCGGGAGAAGTAGAGTCTCCGGATGTAATTGATGAAACCAAGTCTGTCAAGGTGATCGCAGAGGCAACTCAAGACACACGGTGTAGTTCATACAATTTGAAACTCAAGAAGAACCACCAAGCGAGATAGTGATGTAATGATACTATCTCCACCTTACCCGAACATCCAAAATCGTCTGCGTGAGTGGAGAAAATGGAATTTGAAAGCAGATCAAGGAACAGTTCCAACGGCCCGAATTCATAGAAGAAGAAGAGGAATCGCTGAATTTCCTGGATTATCTCTGTGTGCTCGGCTCACAGATGAAGACAAATCGCATGAATATTCCGCAGATCTACAAGGACAAGGAGAGAAAAGCAAGTCGAAGAAAGCGAAGCACGAGAAAAGGCAAGTATCCGCCTATCTCCGGCACCACGTAACACTTCCATCCTCTCCTTGATGTCTTCTCCGAAAGTGACGAGGAACAGCAGAATGAATGCCGCCACGTAAGAATTGCAGTGCAAAAAGCATTGCGTGAATCAAGAATCCTTCACGAGCAAAGAGATGATGGAGGGACGGGAGAGTCTTCCGAACACAATTTGAAATCGATCCAATGGGAGTGGTTCAAAGCAAATAGCCACCGATGTTCTCGCTACCACTTTTGACCTAACTCGGAAAGAGAAGCGATAAAGGAATGGCGATGGCGGGCTAGTGGGGACCCCGGTCGAGCCAACCCCTATTGAAGGTGTGACACCACCGCCTAACGGTGAACCATCAATTGCACTGTGCCGGGAGTTTGGAGATGAGTAACCCCACTCCAAGTCACTCACCGGTGGTGCGCACCGAGGGGAAACTTCCTCCACCTGCAGCAAGGTCGGAGGATCTTTGCAGATGACTCCACAAAGAATGAAGGAGGCGAAGCAAAAGACACTCAAACACAAGAAAAACGAGCAAGTTGCCACCAACGGCTTCGGGGCGATTGAGACTGTCTCACCGAGGTGAGAAATGACTACGAAGGCTAATGACGCTGATGATGCGGTCGAGGCACGAAGGAAACCACGGGAGTTAACACTGGCGATGAAAGCGCAATCCATGGGGTTGAGACTCCAATGGATGCCATTGTAGAAGACCCTAAGACCGACACACGTTTGTCGAAAGGGAAGACCAGTGCCTCGCAGCAGAGAGACTCTTTGGAGGAAATGAAGGCCCACGGGAGGTTGAGACTTCCAGGGTAACACACAAGTAGAGAACATCCCTCCCGCAACTATCGATCCATCGAGAAGGAGATCGCACTTCATGATTCCCAGGACAACCCCGATGTCACCTTTCTCGGGATCGAAGAAGGCGAAGTTCGAGTCAACTCCCATGACAAATCCAAAAGACTCACCGGTGCGGATGTTCCAGGCACGAGCAAGTTCGATCCCAAGACTACTCGTCGGACCTTTAATTTTGATGATGAGCCACCAATGGAAATCTCATCATCGTCCGATGACGCTTTTGATAAGGCCGAGGACCGTCTACTCAAAAGGAGAAATCATTTGAGACCAACGAAGTGTTAAGACAAAGTGAGGCTCGGCAAGCGAGTCTCTTGCACCACAAAACCCAACAACCAAGCGATCACCGCTCCCGCTCCTCAAACTACAAACCTGGATCGATTCCCGAAAGAACTTCACGTCCACCGCTTATCATCGAACAAATCCCGGATGGCGGTGATGAATCCTTTGTGGAATCTTTCCCTTTCTCACCTTGGAGATACGAGAACTCCACGAAGAGTCGAAAATGAGCAAGCACGCTATCGCTGCACCAGCTCCTATTTTTCACTCGGGCACCATTGTTCGGCCGATTTCGATTTCGATTTATTTGTATGGCCATCACCGCAATGAAGAATCAAGTGAATGCGAGAAGTGTTCAAGGCACTCTTTCTTTGAAGTTGAAAAGATGGAGAGGCATCAGGCCTCCTTGGATATGCTGGACAATAGAGATGCCAACCTTTACGTACCGACTTGAGAGGCATCACAATCAGGATAAGGAATGGTGGCAATGAAGAATCAATGCGTGTGGAACAGGTGAGATACTTGGACAATTATTCAAAAGTCGCTTGGTGTGGGAGAGTCGAAAATGTTGATGCGAAACAAAGCCGGGAACACATTGAACATATGCACTGAAGCTCACACCGCCGAGATCAGGCTGCTGCGTGAGCGTAATGCAAATGATATACAACGTTTGGAAGAACACATGACAAGAAAATTCAGCCTTCTCATGGTGAGATGAAGCCGATTTGAGAATCCAACGCTACTCGATGCAATCAATTGCGGCAAAAGATACAACGGCAGACTTGAAGCAAAATTCAACCATCGGGGAGACTCGACTTCATGCTTGCCACATGTTCCTGGGGTTCCTCTATCCTTTGATGATGCCAAAAGGGGAAGAGGAATACCTTAAAGCAAAGAAAATCAAGTTTCGAGAAGAAAAGGAGGTGACAAGGAACAATTGAGAAGGGAAAATCGGTGAGGAAATTTTGAAATCGAAGAAAAGGAAAATCTCTTTGAGGGGGAAGGATCAAAGAATATGACCTTGATGATTGCACAAACCCCCAACAGTGGTCTGTCACGGTGACATTATAAGCAAAGAACTCCCGTGACTCGCCACTCCAACACTGTATCTATGGCCGAGAAGAGAAAAGAAATGAAGCGGGGATGAAGGAGGTGGAAGGAAGAATGGATGCAGGGTGATGAACATTTTGAAAGAACACGGAGGCACTCCGGTTGACAGAGACACGTATGCCATTTCGGATGTCGGGACAGAGCCAAGATCGATTGCGAATTCAAAACGCTCGAATGGAAGGTTATTTTGCAAATTTGTCCTTGGCTCAAGCTTGGGATCATCGGGAAAAGGGTCTCACACTATGTGAAGAAGCGACAGCATGACAGACAACCGATCCTCTGGCTTTGGTCACTCCAGCTGGGCACTCATTTGGAAAGAAGAAGCCCCCAGCAAAGATACGCCCGAGAGGTAGAGGAAGAAGCGGCAGTGGAGGAAGAAGCTTGGACCCAGGCCTCCGCCCAAGAATATTGAATACGTAGATCCGAGGAAAGAAAGGAGGGATCTCTTTGGGCTGGCTTGACCATGTGGCGAACTTGCAAGTGGCCAAAACCAACGCCGAGTATGCAAGAAGGATAGAAGAAGAAAACAAGAGACAAACTCGGCTATGGCGGGAGAGACGGGGAAAGAATAAGGAGAGATGAAGGCGCCAGGAAGGCATATGAGAAGAAAAAGAAAAGCGGTGATGACGAGAAGAAGAGAAGAAGAGAAGAAGATCTGATCAAGATGAAAGAAGGAGACAAGAAGGAGATGAAGTGTTGTTTGTCAACCCTTCGTGTATTTTATATGTAAATACATACAATGTAAGTCTTCCAAATAATGCAAATTTTTTTTATATATACGATACACCTTGTAAACAATTGTGTTAAGTACAAGAATGATATGATCAATAAAAAGATTGATTATGCGCATACATTCTATGTCAATACACTATCCAGTATGTATCTTTGTTATTTGCATCTTTGTATGATTTAAGTTTTGGCATCATCAAAAAGGGGAAATTGTTAGGAATTTTATTGTTTAGATTTTGATGAATGCCATGTAAAACTTAGAATAGAAAGTTGGCTCCCAATTCTTGCTTTGAAATGTATTGTAACAATTAGAGTGGCAAGCCGAGTTAAGTCGCCTACGCTCCAACTTGCAAGAAGACAATCAAGGCTTGAAGGAAAACTTCTGCTGTGAGACATTGAGTACAACAAAGAAAAGAGCGACAGGAACTCGATGAAGAAGCGGTGAGGTGCGGTGAGTGGAACATCGATCAAGTCAACTCAAGAGAAGCAAGTCTGGTCAAGTGACAGGAAGAATCATCCGATGATTGGAAGGTCGACTCTAAGTCACCGGGGAAAGCGAGGAAATGCGGTCAAGTCGAGATAATCGAAAAAGAACCAGTTGCCGTAAATCAAGAGATTTACTTAAACAAGTAATATCTCCGTACTACCTTTCTTGGAGTGCTCATCCCCGAAGCGTGCAAAGAAATGAACAATGGGAAGCACTACACCGTGTCGAACTCAAAAGGTGATAAAACATTTCATACGAGGAAATGGCAATTCCAAGAAGTGCAAACCAACGATCGCAAAGTGATTTTCAAAAATGAGCCTATCTCTTCAACGGGCAAATTTTTGAAAGTTCACTATAAAAGGCGAGGAGTTTGATTGAGAAGAAGATGATGATATAGATGATGCGTGGATGACACACACGTGAGATATACAAGCTTATCAAAATTGAAATATTCTCAATCCTCAAGCCTACATCTCGAAGAACATCAATCCAACACTTACCCGTGAAGGAAAGAGAACTTCAATCGTTGAAGAGGAAACCATCGAAAAACAAGGGGTCTACATTCCAAGAAGGATTGTGGAAAGGTTCAAGGTGAACAAGTCTTAAGCGTTTGGAGGGCTTCGTGATCAAATCCAAAGTGCTTGAGCAAGTGAGTCAGTAGAGTGCGCAGCCCGCCTGTGAAGAAAGCTCGAGTCGCATTTGGAACCGAGTGATCAAGGCGTCTCGTGACCGAGTCCCAAAGGATCAAGTCGAATTTGTTGTGATCAAGACTTTGTATACGGTGTTACCACTTTGTAAACCGATCATTACTTAGTGGATTCCTCCAGGAGTTGGAGAAGAGAGGAGTAGAAGAATTACCCCATCTTCGAACCTCTATAAAAACTTTATTGTGTCATTTACATTTCAAAGATTTAAATTTCTCGCACTTTTAATTGCTTATATCACGATAAATTTGCTATCCATTTGATAATCTATAAGTACTAAATCAAGTAAAAACTTGCTTAATCAAACTTAAGGGTGTTAAGTCTTCCAATGAAAAACAAAACCACGGTGAGTAAAATTATAGCCCAAATGGTGAGTTACTCTACTAATAAATTTTGACCATTAAGAGATTGACTCTACTTGAGTGACTAATTCGATTGTCCATCAAGGACAGTTTGTGTAGAACTCGTAGATTTAAAAGGCCTAAATCGAAAATTTGGTAAGGTTTATTCAACCCCTTCTAAACCTTACACTTACACCCCTTTGGGACCTACAAAGTGTAAAAAGAGTTCCTTTAAAAAGTGTAATTACAAAAGAGTTTTTATTATTTTAAAAGTGTATTTTGAAAATTCTCTCGAAATATTTTGTCATTAAAATCCACCCAAACAAGAATACGAGCCCAATAAAGACTGACTCACGAGATTTTGTTTTATCTAACCATATTTTAGAAGGGATTGGCTCAAACTTAATTATCAGGCCTTGTGTTAAGAATTTCTGAACAACTCTTGTCTATTTAATTATTAGACAATAAAAATGTCTAGCCAGGCCAGAAGGAAAGAAACTAATTAAATTCATTTATGCATGTTTTGCCGATCGATAGCAACAACTTATAAGTTGATGGTAAGAAATGGACAAAAACAAAATAGCTAGATTAATAGATGATCAGATTATTACATGTATAGAAATAAATATACTGTACAAAAATTCAGATGAGGAAGAAGAGGGAGACTGTACGTACAGTTATGGGGGACGATTGATTCCTTTATATTCATTGCAATTCTGGTGTGAGAGAAATAGAGAATATTATTTATGTCTTTATGGGTTATCTGCTACCATTAATGGCCCTGGTCCTCTTTTCTTTTTTTCTTTTTTTCTTTTTTCTTTTTAATTTATTTTTTTAGGGTTTGGTAGTCGTGTGATTTTAAATTCACCCACAAGCACACTTCTCTTTCTTCTTCTTTAAAAGTTCACAAAACCAACACCATTTCTTCATATTTTGTTCTCTCACCATTTCTCTTTTCTTCTCAAATATCTTTATCTAAGCAAAATCCTAATGTTCTTCTGCCTTGTAAATTTTTGAATTGTTTATTTACTTTTTTTTATTTGTTCGTGGAGAGAAAATGTTGAAATAGTCACTGTGATGTTGGCTCGGCTCACTCAGAGACGTGATTGTTATAAGCTCTCTTATATATGCCAAATTAAAAGGCTATATAATGGTTAAAGTGTTGGTTTGCGTTTTTGATTGAGCCGTGCCAATATCTTAGTGCTTTTTCACGTATGCGTTTGAGATTGCTTATCTAAGGAGTAGAACAACCAATATCCAGTCTTAAGGTTTGAGGTTGACATTTTTACCCCACTACACGAAATCGATCTTGAGTCTTGTTGTCTTATAAAGTGGTGATGTCTTCTTTATCCATTTTTTTCCTCTCATTTTTTTGTGTGTGTTTGCGGGTGGGGGGATTAAATCGATTTCTTGATATATAGTTTAATTTTAATTATATAGTATGATCCTTGTAGTGTAGAATATAGATTAAAGATGGATTCTCATATATATTAGAGTTGTACTATTCATCTAGTGAATTGTTTGGTCTTAAATGAAGAATCAGATTTCCTGTTCAAATTCATGTTTTACTTCATGCTCCGTTGGATGATGGACATGTATATATATATATATATATATATATATATATATATCTTAAAAAATCAACAACACATGTTTATCTATTCCCTTAAATAATGAACGCACAAATTCATCATGGTTTCATTATACCTAAACCGTCCGTTCACATTCTGCTATTGACTTATATAAATTTTAAGTATTTTAAAATTAAATAAACAAATACACAAAATTTATTTGGATAAGTTCATGTTACAGTAGATTCGCAATATATAATTGAACTTTCCGTTTTAAATCAAAAATCTGGTTATTATATAAAGTTGCATTTGAATTGAGGGATTTGGATTTGAGGGGACGGTTTTTAAGGAAGGATTTCAAATTAAATGACACCATTTAAAATGGATTTGAAATCCATTTTGTGAGTCAAAAAATAGTTTAAATAATTATGAGCTAAATTCAAGGTTTTATTAGATTACCCAAACAAGCTCAAAGGATTAGCTATTACGAATTTTAAAATCCTTAAATTCAAATCCATCAATCCAATTAAAGCCTAAAGATAACTTTGAGTTTTCTTTCTCTAAATCCTTCGTTCGGTACAATTCCAATTTGGCAGATTAATATTGTTGCATATTTTACATATTATGGTACAGATATATAGTTCGTAATTTAAAAGCAAAGATCTGCAAATTTTGAAGATATCGACATTAACTAAAAACCAACACTAATAAGTTATTCCTACCACTTGGTAACGTTTTTACTGAACTCATTTTTGGCTGTGTTTACATTCCTGGATTTTCCATATGATGTAAAATCCTCAAGATTGATCAACAAATTACATAAGCAATCACGTAGATAAGTTTTGACACGTTCCAGTCATTGTGTTAGGTTATCATTGTCAACATTGTTGTCAATTTTAACCAATGTTCAATTTTCTTCCGTGATTGCTTATTATGTATTTAAATATTTCTCGAACGCTTATAAACACAATAATTCAACCCCTAAGGATTGGCCAACCGCCTTGAAGTTGCAATTGCAAATTAAGGTCCTGGATTCAAACTTTAACTAACGCGATTGAGGGGTTGAGGTTTGCCCTCCTCCTCCTGAGAGATTATGATCATCTCTAGGGGTGTGAAGGACGGATGTCCTATAGTTCAAAAGTGTGGGGTCTGTGTCCTACGGTGGCGTAGGGATACTCTAGGTCGACTAAAAAACACAATAATTCAAGAGCTATAGTAATGTATGTTTCACGATTTCTAACACAAAATGGTGCACTTGGCGTGCAAGCACGGGTTTTCAATAAAGCCTCATGTACACCCCCCCACGATCTTACCTAAAAAGAAATACTACATTTTTTTTTTGATAACTCGGCTTCCAGGCTTACGCGACTATGCCTCGAGGACAAAGACTCCGCTCCTCATTGTTGCCGCCAAGGTAAACCGCGGATGTGCACGCATGGCGGCCGATGTTCTAATGGGGTCCGACGACGTACAACCAGATCCTCCTAGATAAAGAGAAAAATACTTGTCCAACATTTCTTAAATATATAGCAAAGCAATCGCTACTTTTAAAATAGTACGAATATGATATAAATCAAGTTAGATTATGGTAAATAAAACTTGTCCCCTAACTATGAATCAAAAGTAATGTTGTTCAATTCCCCAACTTCTAAGATAAACAAGGTATTGTTGGTTAGATTGATCATTAATGTTCTTTGTTTTATAGTCTATGTAACCGATGTTTGTTAGTGTTATTGAAGTTGGCAAATTTGGTCCGTTTAGCACATTGCATGTTCTAGTGTTGTAACACCGTAATGCAACACTAGCTCACGAGAATCGGGGCGGATTTTATGCCGATTTTGTGTTGTGTTTTTGGCAAGATCTTTATTTTGTGAATGTTGTTGATATTATTGATAATGTTTATCTTAATTGATTCAAGATCTTTTAGATTTGCCAATTATTCCTTTTAAATCACTTTCCTTGTGTAATTGATTCTTACCCACAAGAAAATAATTTTGTTTTTCGATTTCCTTCCTTTGCAAGAAATCGTCCATCTTGAAATCTGTGATAGATTTCTTCTTGATGGCTATAAAGAAGAGAAGTCAGGCCTTGGAGAAGCCATCGAGCATAAGCATAGACAAAGCTTTATTTTGCACTTCTTCAAGAAATCATTTGTTCGATTTTTTTATTCTTCGGGAGAAGAAGGTGAAGATCTACGGCGTGGATCGACTCAACCGTTCAAGGGATTTGAAGTTGGAGGGAGTCCAACAAGGTTGAGATTGTCGAAGATTCAATCAAGAGATTAGTTTTATACGAGTGTTGGTGAATTGATAAAGATGGAGTCTTTATGCTATTCGTAAATCCAGTCGTATTTGTAATAAGCTTTGCTTTTCTAATATTGGATTGTTTCTTCTCTGGGCGTGGCCTCGTGCATTAAGATTGAGGAATCTAAGCACGTTAAAAATCCTGGTGCTATTTATATTTCCGCTGTGTGAGTGTGTCGTATGTTTCAGTGTTACAACATTAACATATAACACTGTTTGAATCCGAACATCTAGGGTTTTGTATTAATTTATTGATTAATAGGGCAACATATTCTATCAATTGGTATCAGAGCCTAACACTAATTCTTATTAGTGAGATCCTGTTTTGTATTTGTTGCTAACATGCTTGTGTTTATGAAGAAAGTTCGGTTTTACGCCTCAATTCCTTGTGATCAAAAAAGAATGAAAAACAAATCATCGATCAAAAGCAAAAGTATTCAATGCGAGAATGTGGTGGCTTTGGACACATCCAGGTTGAATGTGCAAATACTCGAAAGAAGAACAGAAATCATTCACCTTCATTGACAAAGAGGTTGGTCGTAATGAAACGCAACGCAACCAGTGCTATTTTCGGTGTTACAACACCAAGCGGGTATGACACTAACTTTCCTTTTGTTGAAAGATGTCTAAACTCTGACTTCTTGTAGAGGAGATCAATTCGAGATCGAGAGTCCGAGGATGAGTCCGATCTAGATGAGGAGTCAAGGAATGAGGAACTAAGAAGAATTTATCAAAATATGCTTGATTTAATGCGAATTCGTCAAGAAGACAAATGTGACTCGGAGAAGAAAGTTGTATCTCTTCTCTGAAAAAGAGATACTCAAGGGAGAAGTGATTAGACTCGAAAGACTTGCTACCGATAGGAGAGAAGAACTTGTTAAAGTGAAGGAAGAACTCAATGAGATGAAAAATTCGTCAAAAATCGAGCATCAAGGGGAGATTAGATGAAATTACATCTCAAGAAAAATATCATCAAGATCATGCTGGTGTTGGTTTTGGTTCTAATTCTAAGAAAAACTTTGCTAAAAAGGATAAAAATTCTAAAAATGCTTTTTGTTAAAGAAGGAACTTCATCTAATCATGTTGGAAAAATAAATGGATTTGTTCCTATTTGTCACTATTGCAATAAATCCTGGCCATATAAGACCTAATTGTTATCGTCTTAAAACACTTTAGGCAAGGCAGAGTGCGATTTCATGTGTTCAAACATCACCAAAGAAACACTCCTTGTTTTAATGTTGATTTATCCAACAAACCCAAGAAAATCTGGGTTAGGAAAAATGAGTTTTCTTGTAATGTTGTTCACATATCTTTAAAAGCTAATGTGATTGAATCATGGTATTTTGACAGTGTGTCTTCTCGTTATATGACTGGAGAATTGGAAAAACTCATTGATTTTGGAAAACATGAAAATGGTTTGGTCACTTTTGGTGATGGTGCTAAAGGAAAGGTTTTGGGAAAAGGAACGTTAAATGTCGTAGACTTCCCCATTTAAAAAATGTCCCGTATGTTGAAGGCTTGAAAGTTAATCTTATTAGCATTAGCCGATTTGTGTGATGATGATTTGTGTGTCAAATTTGATAAGAATGTTTGTAATGTCTTTGATAATTTCGACAATTGTATTCTCAAGGGAAATAGGTCCTCCGCTAATCGCTATTTGTTGCGGGAAGAGCTCGGTGTTACAACACCAAGTGTCAAAACACTAACTTGATTTGTTTTTAGTGATGATAATTTGACAGGTGATATCGATGATCGAAAGAGCACTCCTGGAGGATGTGTCTACCTTGGTAACAATTTAGTTTCATGGTACGGTAAGGAACAAAGTTGTGTATCCCTATCCACTATTGAGTCTGAATATACAGCCTTAGGGAGCTTTTGTTCTCAAATGTTGTGGATGATACAAGTGTTGACTGACTATGGGGTTGAAGAGAAAACTCTTACTGCTTACTGTGATAATTCAAGTGCCATGAACATTTTTAAAAACCCTGTGCAACACTCTAGAACTAAACACATCGATATTCGACACCATTTTATTAGAGACTTGGTTGAGAATAAGATTGTTACCATTGATTTTGTTACCACTGAGAATCAAATTGCTGATATTTTCACCAAAGCCCTAGACTTTCAAAGGTTTAATTACCTGAAACAGTCTCTGGGTGTCTGTTCTTTCTGACCAGTGTGGGTTTCAGTGTTGCAACACCATGTGCATCATTTCTCTTTCTTGATGTGTTGCAACCTCTTTTTGATCTTAATTCTTGTGCATTAGACATTTTGCATTTTTAAGATCATTTCATCGCTTTTTTGTTTTATTGTTGTAACCCTATTGAGTACTCCTTTGATGAATTTTCGCCTTTAAAAACAATTGTGGATCAAATTGCAAACAGAATGGTTTTTCCCATGTGAAAGATGTTTTTATTTTTGGGCCTTTGACGGAAAAAAGTCGCCCCTACATTGTGTGAAAGCTATTCGATTGTGAACTGTTCTATGTTCTTTTATATGCTTGAATCTTGTTATGATCTTCTCGAGAAAGAGCTACCCATATTTTTGGAGCGAAAGCTACGATGGCTAATTGTTCTTCTCACGATTCCTTTCACTCAAAAGATTTATTAAATGGGAAAAGGATTTTGATCCATTGACTTTGTATGGTGGTGTTCTTGAAAAAGGTGGTACAACACTGGGTTACCGCACCAAAACGCCTGAGGCCTTTTTATTCTTGTCGAAATAAATTCATCATTCTAGACATCCCTCGGGATCATTTTTGGGCTTGTGGAAAATATCTTCTCTCTTGATTCGATGTGGTGTATTATTTTTAGAAATGATTTATTCCTTAAATTTGTCTCGATAATAAATGGTATTGTTCATCCGTGCTTATTTGGATTAATTGCACATCTTGAATTATGTGACTTTTCCAAAAATATTTGAATTTGTAGTTGGAAGCTTTTCTTGAAACTCTCATAGTCGCCATTTGTATCACCCAATTTTGGCGGTTCATTCTCTCATCAATTTTGGTAAGGACTACATACATTTTCTTGAAGGAGATTGTTTTGACCAAAAAAATAGCCAAAGTTTGGTTGGCCGTTTTTTTTTTGGTCAAAAAGGGGAGAGAGGAGACTCAAGTGAGGTGAGACCCAAGTAAGGGGAGCAAACCGAGTCAAGTGAGATGGTGAGATGAGACCCACCGAGGGA
This sequence comes from Rehmannia glutinosa, assembly GCA_016081115.2. NCBI lineage: Eukaryota > Viridiplantae > Streptophyta > Magnoliopsida > Lamiales > Orobanchaceae > Rehmannia > Rehmannia glutinosa. Next base: position 732,667 of record JABTTQ020001377.1, read on the forward strand.
GAGTCCGAAAAGTCATGTGATGAGGAAGAAGTTAATGATGATCTTGATGACTTGGCGGATGCGACCATTCTTCTTTGAAGAAGCACATTCTCGAGGGGAGTCTAGTCGGCGAGGAAGATCTTCGCCGGAGGGGAGTCTCAATCTCCATCGAAGATGAAGGCCGACTACGAGAGGGAGTCGAAGGAGGCTAGTGGCTCGATTGAAATTGCAAAGCATCTACGAATGTTCTTGTTTGTTTTTGTTCAAATGATAAATCGGGTTAAACTAGTTCATTAAACTAGTATTTTGGACAAAGTGTTGGATGTATTTGAACTGTTTGCATGCTTTTCCTCGAATCGTGCTAACTTGCAGAGTTTCGTTATTGACTTCTCTTGTCATATCCTATATATATCCTGTTAAGTGTTGTTTTGACCAAAAGTGCCAAAGGGGGAGATTGTTAGTGTTATTGAAGTTGGCAAATTTGGTCCGTTTAGCATAGTGCATGTTCTAGTGTTGTAACACTGGTAATGCAACACTAGCTCACAGAATCTGGGCGGATTTTATGCCAGATTCTGTGTTGTGTTTTTTGGCAAGATCTTTATTTTGTGAATGTTGTTGATATTATTGATAATGTTTATCTTAATTGATTCAAAGCAATTTGCCAATTATTCCTTTTAAATCACTTTCCTTGTGTAATTGATTCTTACCCACAAGAAAATGATTTTGTTTTCGATTTCCTTCCTTTTGCAAGAAATCGTCCATCTTGAAATCGTGATAGGATTTCTTCTTGATGGCTATAAAGAAGAGAAGTCGGACCTTGGAGAAGCCATCGAGCATAAGCATAGACAAAGCTTTATTTTGTACTTCTTCAAGAAATCATTTGTTCGATTTTTTTATTCTTCGGGAGAAGAAGGTGAAGATCTACTGGCGTGGATCGACTCAACCGTTCAAGGGATTTGAAGTTGGAGGAGTCCAACAAGGTTGAGATTGTCGAAGATTCAATCAAGAGATTAGTTTTATACGAGTGTTGGTGAATTGATAAAGAGGGAGTCTTTATGCTATTCGTAAATCCAGTCGTATTTGTAATAAGCTTTGTTTTTCTAATATTGGATTGTTTCTTCTCTCAGGCGTGGCCTCGTGCATTAAGATTGAGGAATCTAAGCACATTAAAAATCCTGGTGCTATTTATATTTCATTTTGTGTGAGTGTGTCGTATGTTTCAGTGTTACAACATTAACATATAACACTGTTTGAATCCGAACATCCAGGGTTTTGTATTAATTTATTGATTAATAGGGCAACATATTCTATCACAGACGATTTTAACATTATGTGATCAAGATCTCCAAGAGAGTGTCATATTTTCAATTTGGATCAAAAATTTGCTCCAACATTACACCAAAGTCGTCATTTTGAAGATGTGAACAATTTTGCGCAAGAAATAGAACAACATTGTAGCATTGCGCTAAAATTTTTCTTTTCGTTTTGTTTTAAATTAATGATTTTTCTTTGCATAAAAATATGCACTAAAATGAAATATTATAGAATATTCTTTTTTATGCAATTTATCGCAAATTGTCAAGATAGAATGCGATTTTGCACAAAAATAGTACGAGAATATGCACTAAAATAGTGCAACTCATTGGATATGGTCTTATATAATTAAGTAGGAGTAACTATATACTATCTTCAAATCTATGAGGTAGCGTTTGAATTGAATGATTTGGATTTGAATGAATGATTTGTGTAAGGGATTTCAAATGACTCCAAATGAGATGGATTTGAAATCCACTACAATAACTCAAAATATAAGCTAAGGATTTGAAATCCATTATAGAATGATCTTATACAAACATCATTAATGGATTTGTTCTCGTGTATTTGAAATTGCCTCCGATCCATTAATACAAATAGAAATAAAATTATATTAATTTTTTTTTTAGGCGGTGAGGGAAAGCGGAGGAAAATATATGGTTGTGATTGATGTGAAATAATTTCAAAAAAATTCATTTTGGAGAGAAAATTTTAGGATGTGTGATTGTTTGTGAAAAATGAAAAAACAAATTCAAAGAATATCCCATTTCTTTCCAAAATTAACTCATTTTTTCTTTATCTTTCACATTTCCCATACTCAATTACTATTTATTTCTCTATTTCTCTCTCCTCTCCATATTTAGATAAAGAATTCGATAATTTCTTTAATCTATCACTATTTTTATTATTTTTATCTTAATCTTGTTAACAAAAGGTATAAAATGAGATACATATTGCTTATATTTTTGGATCAATTTTTTATTTTTATTCAATTTTCTTACATTATATTTTACAAGTATTATTTCCACAAAAATTTTCACAAACAATCAACATCTCTAAAAGATTCTCTATCACATCAACATAATCATCACTTTTTCTACATCCAACTTTTACTTTTAAAAAAAAATTCACCACTATTCTCTCAGAAAATGAAAATGGATGGAATAAAAATACAACCAATCACAGCCTATATACCTCTTCTGTGTATATATAGGCATACAATTTTATTTTATATTTCAATCTCATCAAACTTAGGAGAGTTCCATCTATTTCATCTTATGCACGAAATATTTATCTAATAAATAAAAACACTGTAAATTAATAGAAGATTGTCTATGGATCGGGAATCCTAGTTCGAGGAAACAAAGTCCTCTTTTGAGAGTTGATGATGAGGGTAGATTGTTAATTGAAGGATATTTCGAGGACTAAATTGTTATTCCCCCAAACATGTATAGACAACAAAGTGCTACTAATATCTCTCTCTCTACTTTTCTCTCCCCCTTCTCTCTACCCCCAAAAAGAAAAAAACCCTAGAGAGTGATTGTTTGACCATTCATTCCGCTAATTTTTACTTTTAGAGAGAATAGTGTGAAAATTTTATTTTAAAAAAATAAGAATGGATTTTGAGAGTGTGATTTGATATAAAATGAAATTGTGATTATGATAGTTGATATGATAGTTTTTTTAGTATAATAGTGATTAGATGTGATTAGTAATTTGAAAAATAAAAGAGAGTGAATAGTGTATTTGGGATATGATTGTATAATAATGATAGTTGATGTGATATGTTTTTGTCTAAATTATAAGTGGATGTGATTGATGATTTGAAAAATGAGAAAAGTGAATAGCATATTTTTTGAAAATTTTCACAAGCAATCACATGTTTCGCAAAATTTTGTTCAAAAAGTGGAAGAGGTGAAAAAATTTCACAGGCAAGCACTTAAATTTCTTCTCCTCCCCTCCTTCCCCCTAAAAACAATTCGCCGCCCCTCTCCTCCTTACCCCTCCCCCCTCCATGTTTGTTATTGGAGGGCCAACAATGGCGGTCCTTTGGATGTCCGAGGTGGCCGAAATTTTGGTCCGGGGTGAAAGCGGGCCGGAGCTTCACGGAGGTGCCTCGAGCCGAGTAGACGATGGGTTGCGCATAGATTAATTTGGGAGAGGGAGAGGCATCTTTCTTTTTTTTCGGTTTTTTTCTTTTTCTGCTTTTTTTTTCTCGTGTTTTAGCTATAGATTGTTGTAGTTTTCTTTTGTTTGTATTTTCTATTCCGGTTGATTTGCGAAACTCGTAGGTGGATCAGCTTTTTTCTATTCTCGCAAAGTATGTAGTGGTTGCTCGTGCCCGGTTTGATTTTTCTAGTGTGTTACGATCTCCATTAAGGAGTGTTGAAGTCTCCCCGTGGAGTGGTTGAGTTTGGAGGGTGTAGTTTTCTAGTCCGTGTTGTAGAACTTGAATTGATCTTACCAATTCCCGCTTGGCTTATAGTTAGTCATGTCGGTTCATAGCCATTGTCTACGATTGTAGTTGTAATCTTAGTTTTTCAGTTGTTTTAATAAAATACTATCGTTCGAACAAAAAAAAAAAAAAAACAAAGTGCTACTAATTCCCTCAAAAAACAAAAAAAAACAAAGTGCTACTAATAAGCTGTGGGCATTCATGTCCCAACTCACACGTACAGTTGAATTTGGGTAGAACCGTATAATTTTTTTCTAATTATTTTTCTTTTAAGGCTCAAGTTGGGCACATTAATTCTCAGGTTGTATTTAAAATATTGTTGGAAAATATTTTCATCCATAATCTTATTTTCTTCAAAAATCTCATCAACTGTAATGACACATTTATTTCTCATCTGACATATTATTTTCGAAAAAATACTGCACATCACATTTTAAAAAAATAAGATATCACATCCAAAAACACTTTCAAAACTATTTTTTTTATTTTTATGCATAACTACCTTTTTCTCACTATTCTCTAGAAACCACTTATATCATGCTCATCCTGGGTCCGATTCAGGGGAGAGATCAACTATTATTATATTTGGAAGGTTGAACATACTTATTCTATTTATCTGAGAAGATTTGGTTGTAGACATGGTCTACCCATAAAACTGGTCAATTCGTGTACATACCACAGTTTAACTTGGTAGCAGCGATGAGGGATCGGAGCTGCTGTCCTCAGTTAATTTAATTTAATTTTCTTCTTATAGTGAACATTTATTACACTTTTTCAACTATTTGTTTCTCATTTCACCTTCTGAAGACTTCTACGGGTCATGTTTGTCAGAAAATAGGAGGTTGGTTGAGGGGAGTAAATGAGATAAGTGGGATTTTTGCCTCCATCAATAAATATGAAGACCAAGTTACACTGAAGAAAAAAGAATCTCTGCAAAAACTGTTTGCCAACAGAGGGGAGGGGTTGGCGGGGTCTGATTTTAATTTTAATTTTCTTGCCGTCAGACAAAGATTCCCATATTAAACACCCTTCTCATTTATTACCACTCTACCGCTACTACTTGTTTCCGACCTAACATTTATTTTTGTGGGCCATTATTTAATGTATGTTATAGTATTAAAATATTACAAACTCAATATTGAGTTTAGGAATTATTTTACCAAATCTAATTGTAATTTTAGTCTTATAATGGGCATGGGTATTTTAGATATTTTTACTAAATAATAAGGGTATTGAGGGACTAAATGAAATATTGAAACACCCGGTTAGATCAAAATCACACAAAATGAGAATTTATAGGACCAAAAGTGCAATTAATTAAACCAATTATATCAGTCAAACATTTTTCTGAAATGAGATATGTGATAGTTGATGTGAAGTTGTATATAATTTATAAGCTTATTTATTATGTTGATTTTGTAGATTGTTTCCTGTTGAATTCGAATTAATAAATGATAATGTTAAAGTTTTATATATATTTAATGGTTGACGTACATATCTACTTGGACATACAAAATGAGTAGCATGAAATATTCGATTTAAATGGTGAGTCATTGTTGGCCGTCATACTTCACTACTTTAGAAGCCGGAAACGACTTGTCTATATTTGTTATTGCAAATGACGAAATGAGTAGCCATACTTTAATTTGAGAGCTCAAACTGATGAAACATGTAACTTTGAGTTATTCCACATTGATTAATTAAAGAAAAATAGTTTAACTTATACGTGTAATGAGTTACTTATTGAATTTAAGATGGAAATTCACTTAGGTGATTAGCGTTGATCTTCCTCTCGCATTAAATACACTTCAAGTGTTAATATGTTTTAATAACATGTGATCAATTAATATTAATAATATTAATTATACCAAATCTTCTTGAATTTAACATAAATTACCCTGAGAAACTTAATATCTTCTTATAATATGTGAATTAATATTAATAATACTTTAAATTCAAATATGTGATACGCTAACGTCATGACATATCATATATGTCATAAGTTTTGTGTTATTAGCGACCACATGTAATTGCTTTTAGCGACCCATTTTTCTTATAACTTACAACAATATGTTTTATCGACAACATATTGCCACTAGACGTATTTATTAGCGGCAACATGTGTCACCGTGTCGTCACTAATAACTCAGTAGTTTTTGACATTTTTCTTATCTTTGTGATGAGCACAATTAAATTTTTGGTGAGTTTTATATTTTTGGTGATACTACAAGAGGAACACAAAGAGAGAAATATAGAGGATGAGAATGTAGTACGCTAAACATTTAGTATCGTGTGCTTATGATATCATATATCGTGGGGAGAAATAATAAAAATATATCTCAATCTCTATCATATTTGAGCCCTAACAAGAAATGTACGTTTAGATTATTCCAAATTATTTCAAATATGAATACAATTCAAGAATGCACCAAAATCATTGTTAGTTGGGACAAATCGATATTCATTATTGTTGGGGGCTACACAAATAACTTGAGTTTCTAAATTAAGCGACGTACGTCGTGAATAACCCATTAGATTTTAGAACAATTATAATTTCTTAGCTATATATATGGGCAGCTTTATGTATATAGTAATAACGATTTAATTGCTTGAATTAATATTCCTTCAAGTTGCATAAACATTGAAATTATAGTATATAAAGCAAGAAATGAAAGGCAGGAAACAGATGGGGGGCAATAGAATTAATGGGGGTTGAATGGGATGGTAGGGTGGGTGGGTGGACATAAGGCATAGGCCACCCTGCCTCATAAACTCATTGAAGCCTTACATAATAATAAGTACATGAGGCTGAATAATTATTTGATATTTGATTATGTCCAACATTAAAAATTGTGACATCATGAGAAGTGAATACAGTTTAAAGAAATTGTTTTCATATTTGAGTGCCAAATTATGACATTGTTCGTTTCTTATGTCTGAAATCAGATAATCATATTAAACCAGGCCAAAAATAAAAAAGTGAAAAAGGAAAACACAGAACGACTCCACGGGGATCGAACCCAGAATCTCTGGTTCCGTAGACCAGCGCCTTATCCATTGGGCCATGGAGTCCCTTTTTAATGGTGTTTGAATTAATGGATTAAGTAAGGAAGTACTTTGATGTTTTGATGCCAGTGAACTCTAATTCAAGTTCGTAGCAAAAGTTGAATTCAAAAATTAGAGTTGAATTAATGGAATAATATAAATTGCACATTGCACATTGCAATGTCCTAAATTGTCCCTACTAATTACCATATTGTGCAATGTGTTAACTTTTATAAGTGATTTATCAATTGATAAATCCCTACTAATATAAATATTAAATGATAGTAATTTATTTAATGATCTTTACAAATTTAATAGTAATGACAGGAATTATATAAAAGTTAACACATTGCACATGGTAATTAGTCATATATATAAAATATTCAAGATCTCTCCTATTTACAATAAGTGTCTTTTTAGGAAAAAAAAACACATATTAAGAAATGTATAAAATGTCCAATGTACCCTTAATTAATCATAAATGTTGATTTGAAAGAAAACAAAATGTAGACATTTGTTAATAAGTACAAGGGTAATTTGGAAAAAAAAAATCTCATTAGTCTTGAAAATATCAAAAGGACATTTTTTGTGAATAACTTTTTATGTGTCAAAAAGACACTTATTGTGAATAGGAGGAGTATAAGTTATTGTTACGTAATAATACAATTCTCACCACAAATGTAAAATTAACAAGAATTGTTGCCAATAGAGATACTTACATATATATCATTACTATAACTTTGACATGATCATCTTATATTTTGTCATTAATATATTTCTTTCTTAATTACGGTGTTACAAACTTTTCTCGCAATAAAATAATAAAGTAAATATGGTAAATACACTAATACACTATATCTCAATGACTACCTTCAACTACCAGTCCGATTAGTGAACCGGTCATGCTACCGATTCATGGTTCAACCGATCGGACGGTTCAATCGATTTGATAAAAAAGAATAAAATTTTCATGTTATATTGTATATATTAATATACCATTTATTATGTAATTTTTTAAATAAAAATATATAAACAAACAACTAAATCAATATCTAATATAGATCAAAATGAAAATAATCATATAAATGTAACGGAATATAAATATAAAACTCTAAAATTACTAAAAAAAAAAAAGAAATAAATGAAAAATAAATATCAAACGGTTGACCGGTTCAACCGTTCTTTCCCGGTTTTATTGGTTAAAATTAACTACTTTAACCATAAAAATGGTTTTTGGGACCTAATTGGACCAGTCCGGTCCGATTTTAAATCAGTGCCTTCGATCACCTATAATATAGTAAAATAGTGAAAAATACAAGATACTTTTTTATTTATCATTTAAAACTCTATATCTAGTCCAAAGAAATTTAAGACAGCGCTAAATATAGATATTAGTGTATTTACCTTTTTCCAAAAATTATCAGAAATATGATGTCTCAAATTAAATGGAATCAACCCCCACCCCACTTGTCGAGTGTGGACCGATCCTCGATACGCTGAAAAAGTGAAACATCTAATACTAATGGTACCTTGAATTGAGACATTCACACAACACCCCTTGTCACTGTCTCGTCTCCTCATAGGCTCAACTTCATTCAAGTGTGACAAATTAAAGCATCTTCATAAATTCACGGCTCAGACCATTAATTTAGTCCTAAATTAACCAATCCCCATTTTGTTCTAATCCCTCTTTTTTTCTAATTATCAAAATACCATAAAAATATCACGTGTACAATACTAACGACATATCATTTTATACAATAATAACGACACCACTAATAAGTATCTTGTTTCAAGTTGTTTATTTCTTTCTTTCTTTATTTTTATTTTGAGTAAGTTTGAGTAATTTATGATGGCATATTATGACTAAATAAATACGTGTGAATTTCAAGACAACTTTCATTTTAACATATTGATTAAACCTTCAAGTTAATCGATCACTACCTTATAGTTAGTAGTATTGTTCATTATTGCAAAGTTTGGTTTTGATCAAAGTTCGAATCTTAAGGCTTTTGGTTTCTATGTGATTTATTGATCTTTGCTCTAACCATTCGTTGAGATATGTCACTTGTGAGTTGTCCCACATTAATTAAGAAAGGGAAGATAGCCCACTTTATAAACCAAGTGAGCTACTCCTCCTATCTGTTGGAATTGGTTTTATTAAATTGGGTTTTGACCCGATTTTGACCAATTATTTAAGTGGGGTCATTTATTCAAAGTATGAAATAAATGAGATAAACGTCATCTACGTCGCGGGTAGATGAGTTTAGCATTTTTAATTTCTCAAAACCAATATCGGGTGAATAAGAAATAAATGCATAAAGTTGGCCACTTAAAATACTTTTATATATGGAATATAAAAGGGTGGGAATATGGAAAGCCATATCCCACTTAGGAAACATATTAAATGTTTGACTAGTTAATAAAGAGCTTCACCACTAATAAGGAGTAATCATGTGGAACTCCTTATGGTACACCCTAGTGGACAAGTCAATTTTGACTAGCCTTTGGCTAGCTCAAAAAGGCACCGAGGACGGTGCGAGCATCGTCCGAGCCCGAGCCGAGCCGAGCCGGAGCCGGGCGCTGAGGCGCACTTTGCACTTCGTGACTTCGCACATAGTCGCATTGGGCGCAACCGTTAACCCACGGCGCGATCGACGGTCAAGACCGATCCGGACCAGGGTTGCACCCGATCGAGGAGGCACAGGAGCTCTATATAAACCCGGCCCCAGGATTCATTTCATAACATCAATTTCAAATTTCTCGCTTCAATTTTTTCGCATAACTTTGTCAAGAGAGTTCAAAAAATGTTTACTTAGTGTTCGCGTACTTGCGATTTGTAGTGCAACTATCGCAAGTTGTTCGTCGTTGTATCTTGGGAGACGATTGCCGTATTCCGTAAGCACCGTGAGAGGGCAATCTCGTCTTAAAGAGAAAGAGTCCAACTCTTGCCTCGCGTCTCGATTTTTACCGATACTCATTCAATTGTTTTCACCATTCGGTATACACCATCCTGTTTTTTCCCAACGATTTAAGACGAGAGTTTCGTGTATATCAAATGGCTTCGGCGTCTTGATTAAAGACAAAGACGGGAGAGAAACCCGAGAAGTTTGGGGGTTCAGACTTCAAAAGATGGCAATGAGAAAATGTTGTTCTATCTTACGACTACGAACTCGCTCGTTTCCTTACGGGGATGCCCCAATGTGGGGAAAGGGAGATCGATAAAGAGAAGAGGATGGCGTTCGATGCTTGGAGTCAAAGCGATTTCTGTGCCGGAACTACATTCTCAACGGATTGGACAACACATTATACAATGTGTATTGTTCGGTAAAAGATCGCTAAAGAGTGTGGAGCTCTTTAGAGAAGAAAGTATAAAACGGAAGATTTCCGCACAAAGAAATTTGTTGTCGGCAAATTCCTTGAGTTCAAGATGGTTGACACCAAGCGGTGATCGGCCAGGTTCAAGAGATCGATTAATTCCGCATGATATAATTGCGAAGGTATGGTGGTGAGTGAATCCTTTCAAGTATTTGTTATAATCGAGAAGCTACCGCCTCGTGGAAGGATTTTAAAAATTACCTCAAGCATAAGCGGAAGGAGAGATGGGGCTTGAAGACTTAATTGTCAAATTGCGAATTGAAGAAGACAATCGCAAGTCCGAGATTAAGTCCGCAAGCTTCCTATGGAGGCAAAGGCAAACTTGGTGGAGCCCAATGCAATGCTTGTGAAGATAAAGCACCGCGGAATAATCGATGGGGAAAGCTAAAAAGTTCAAAGGAATCGCTTCAATCGTGGGAAGCCGAATCACAAGGCTAAAGATTGTCGTCTTCCTAAAAAGGCCAATCGGAACAGGTGCATGTGACCGAGGACAAATCGGTACCAATTGATATGTCCGAGCTTGATCTCTACTGTAGTGTATGAAGGCAACAAGTGCTACATGGTGGAGAACCCGAGAGAATGGTGGGTGGACGCAGGTGCTACACGCTACATATGTTCCGACAAAGACATGTTCTCAACATATACTCCTATCAATGGAAGGAAGCTATACATGGGGAATCATGCAACGTCCGAAATTGTCGGTCTCGGCAAGGTGGTGTCAAGATGACCTCGGGCAAGGAGCCGACCTCGTTGATGTCCTTCATGTTCCGGACATTCGGAAGAACTTAGTGTCGTGGATCGTTGTTGGTTAAGGCGGGGTTTAGATTAGTATTCGAGGCTCAAAAGTTTGTACTTATGAAAAATGGACAGTTCATAGGGAAGGGTACTTAGATAATGGGACTGCTCAAGATGAATGTAATGAATGTACTCTCAAACTTTGAAATCAATAAAATTAATGCTTCTTCTTATTTGCTTGAGTGTTCAAATTTATGGCATGTTAGATTAGGACATGTGAATTTTAACACTTTGAAAAGGTTAGTAAACTTGGAATTACTACCTAACTTCAAAATAGATTCACATCACAAGTGTGAAATCGTGTTGAGGCAAAAATGGCCAAAACACCATTCCACTCGGTGGAAAGAGAAACATAACTCTCTAGAGTTAATTCACAAAGTGATATATGTGATTTAAAGTTTGTGCAAACTAGAGGTGGGAAAAACTATTTTATTACTTTTATCGATGATTGCACAAAATATTGTTATGTATATCTTTTAAGAAGTAATGATGAGGCCTTAGAAGCTTTTAAAAGCTATAAGAATGAGGTTGAAAATCAACTAAGCAAACGAATTAAGATAATTCAAGTGATAGAGGTGGAGAATATGGAGCTCCTTTTGATGAATTTTGCTCGGATTTCGGTATTATTCATCAAACGGCCTCCTTATTCACCACAATCAAATGGTATTCTTTGAACGCAAAAACCAAACTCTAAAAGAAATGATGAATGCTTTGTTGATAAATTCTGGTTTACCTCGAGAATTTGTGGGGAAGCAATTCTCTCGGCTAACCACATTCTTAACAAAATACCACACAAAAATAAAGATAAAACCGCATGAGTTATGGAAAGGTCGAAAACCTTCATATAAATACACGAAAATGTGGGGGTGTTTGGCTAAAGTAGAAATACCTAAGCCAAAACAAGTCAAGATAGGGCCTAAAACAATCGATTGCATTTTCATTGGATATGCAAATAACGAGAGTGCATATCGATTTTTAGTGCACAAATCAAGCAATTCGAATGTACAGAAGGTACAATTATTGAGTCGAGGAATCTTTGTATTTTTCAAGACGTGTTTCCTTGTCAAGAAAGGAAAGAAGCTAGTTCTAGCAAAAGAACACGTGATAATCTTGCCGATGGTGATCATCAAAGTGATGAAGAACCAAGACGCGATAAAAAGGCCAAAACAACTAAGTCTTTTGGTCGCATTTTCTAACTTATGTATTAGAAAATGAACCAAGGACAATTGGTGAAGCATTGTCGATCCGTAAGCTCCATTCTCGGAAAGAAGCTATTAACAAAGATGAGATAGATTCCATTATGCAAAATCATACTTGGGAGTTGGTAGATCTCCCACCTAGAAATAAGCCTTTAGGATGCAAGTGGATCCTTAAAAGGAAATATAAAGTCGATGGAACTATTGATAAGTACAAGGCCAAGGTTAGTAGCTAAGGGATTTAAACAAAGAGAAGGCCTTGATTTCTTTGATACGTATTCACCTGTGACAAGAATCACATCTATTAGAGTTCTCATTGCTATCAAAGCATTGCATAACCTTGAGATACACCAAATGGATGTGAAAACGGCTTTTCTAAATGGTGAATTAGAAGAGGAAATCTACATGGAACAACCCAAAGGGTTTGTTGCTCCGGACAGAGAAGAAGGTGTGCAAACTCGTTAAGTCATTGTATGGCCTTAAGCAAGCTCCAAACAATGGCACGAGAAATTTGACAGAACTATCTTTGTCAAATGGTTTCAAAATTAACGAGTGTTATAAATGTGTTTACATTAAAGACACACCTAATGCTTATGTAATTGTCCATGCGTATGTTGACGACATGTTAATTATGGGTAGTAATCATGATATAATCATGAATACTAAGAAAATATTAATCAAACATTTTGATATGAAAGATATGGGTATAGCGAGATGTTATTCCGGGAATTAAGATTTCTAAAATATCGATGGACTTGTTTTATCTGATTTCATTATATTGAGACAAGATCTTGAAAGTTCAATGCTTATGATGAGTCCTCCGGCTAAAACACTGTTGATTTAAGCTTACACTTAGCTAAAAATCAAGGTGACCCAGTATCTCAACTAGAATATTCTCGGATCATTGGCGGTCTAATGTATGTAACAAAGCGCACGTCCCAGGATATTGCCTACGCAATTAACAAACCGAGTAGATTTACGAGTAATCCCGGAAATGACCATTGGAAGGCATTGATAAGGGTTCTTAGGTATCTAAGACTCACCATGAATTATGGATTACATTACTCGAGATATCCAATTTGTATTAGAAGGATACAAATGATGCTAATTGGATATCCGACTCAAAAGACTCCAAGTCCACTAGTGGTTATGTTTTTACCATTGGTGGTGGAGTGTCATGGAAATCCTCTAAACAAACTTGTATAGCTCGATCCACGATGGAATCGAGTTTATAGCATTGGATAAAGTTGGTGAAGAAGCGAATGGCTTCGCAACTTTTTAGAGGATATTCCTTGTCGGCCTAAGCAAAGCGTGCCGCAATCATGATACATTGTGATAGTCGGTCGGCGATAGGAAGGGCTCAAAATAGTATGTACAACGGTAAGTCTCGACATATACGTCGAAGACATAACACCGTTAGGCGGTTGATCTCAAATGTGGTTATTACAATCGATTACGTGAAATCGAAAGAAAACCTAGCGGATCCGTTAACTAAAGGTTTGAATAGAGATCAAGTATCTTCGCTTATCGAAAGGAATGGGCTTAAAATCCACAAAATAAGAATGTTCATAGCGGTAACCCAACCTTGTGAATTGGAGATCCCAAGACCTTGGTTCAATGGGACAACTAAGTTATGAATATTCAGATAAAACACTTGGAGCATACTACAGCTCATTCCTGTCCAAGTGGAGAAACCTGCTAAATGTGGTGAGGTTAAGTTATAAACTTTTAATGATTCCTATACTTTAAAGAAGTGGAGTATGGCAGGATACTCTTAATAGGAGATCACCTATATAAGTGTGAAGACGGGCCGCTTCAACGAAACACTTATGAATCCAAGATGTTGTCCAGGCCAAAATGGACACAACCGTGAGAACAAATGATGTTAGGGAAGATATTGCGTGGATGTTGTTGTTTTGGTTTACATAAACAATTTGAAACAGTTCAAGACATCATGTCACATGCGCCTAGTAAATCCGATAGCATTCCACTAAGGAAGGTTCAAAGCCACAAGCTACCTCTCCCGATGCAATAGCTTTCGTTTGAACTCTCTTAGTGTCCGCATACTCATATGCATTTATTTTTATTCATGTGGGGGATTGTTGGAATTGGTTTTATTAAATTGGGTTTTGACCGATTTTGACCAATTATTTAAGTGGGGTCATTTATTCAAAGTATGAAATAAATGAGATAAACATCATCTACGCTGCGGGTAGATGAGTTTAGCATTTTTAATTTCTCAAAACCAATATCGGGTGAATGAGAAATAAATGCATAAAGTTGGCCACTTAAAATACTTTTATATATGGAATATAAAAGGGTGGGAATATGGAAAGCCATATCCCACATAGGAAACATATTAAATGTTTGACTAGTTAATAAAGAGCCTCACCACTAATAAGGAGTAATCATGTGGAACTCCTTATGGTACACCCTAGTGGACAAGTCAATTTTGACTAGCCTTTGGCTAGCTCAAAAGGCACCGGGACGGTGCGGAGCATCGTCCGAGCCCGAACTGAGCCGGAGCCGGGCCGCCGCACGTCGCACATAGTCGCATTGGCGCGCTTTGGCGCACTTGCACATCGCACATAGTCGCGGCGCATTGGGCGCAACTGTTAACCACTGGTGCGATCTCGAGTCGGTCAAGACCGGATCCAGGACCAGGGGTTGCACCGATTTGAGGAGGCACGGGGAGCTCTATATAAACCAAATTTGCCCCAGGATTCATTTCATAACATCAATTTGAAATTTCGCTTCAATTTTTCTCGCATAACTTTGTCAGAGAGTTCAAAAACATCTTAGTGTTCGCCGTGACTTGCGATTTGTAGTGCAACTATCGCAAGTTGTTCATCGTTGTATCTTGGGAGACGATTGCCGTATTCCGTAAGCACCGTGGAGGGGCAATCTCGTCTTAAAGAGAAAGAGTCCAACTCTTGCCTCGACGTCTCGATTTTTACCGATACTCGCTCAATTTGTTTTCAGCCATTCGGTATACACCATCCTGCTTTTCCCAACACTATCACCAATTAGTTTTAGGATGAAACCTCACTTGGTGGGCTTGAACTCTCTTCCCCATATGGGTGCGCTTCATGTGTGGGACCGTACCAAGTTTATGATTGAATCAATTGCTAGTAAAGGAGCTTGCTAAAGTTAATATAGTAAGTTAATCCAAAAGTTTATAACTCCATACTTATAGCTACTGATAAAATCCCGAATATAGAAGGGGTATTGTTCAAGCATATGTTACCAATGTTTTGAGCTTTTTCATTATGTTATAGATCGTTCGCCTAATGGTGCATCCAACACACGATGAAAGAGTGGGTCAAATTGAAAATTAAAAATATCATAAAAACTCTTAACTTATTTTTATTTTTTATTTCTTAGTGATATAAGCTATTAAAACAAAGAGGATAGCATATCTCCCTATCTCCTTGAGACATTGGCCTTTAATTTTGGCCGAATGAACATACTTTGCCAAACTTTATTCCTCATATAAACAATCATGTTATCTCCGCACTCATCCTGGACTAGATCGACATGTTGTGGATGAATTTTTCTTCAATATCAATGCGCTTTAATTTTTCCAAAAATTTAAAAAATAAAATTTTTATATACATTTCACTCGGAGGATCACCCTCTCGATTTGAAGTTCTTGCATCTATAATAAAACAACAAAGAGAAGGCATCTAATTGAAAAACATCCATATAACGTGATAAGGCCTTAAATAATTTCTATTGCTCTTAAAGATTCTCTTTACATTCCATTTTATCTTCTTTTTAAAAAATATTACCTAAGTATGATTGGCTTAAACGAAAACAATTATTTTGAGTCAAGCACCAAAGCTTAAAAACATTTTTTAATATAAATGGCGATGAACGTTGAAAAATAATTTTAGGAGATTCTAAAAGTATTGGCCAAAATTATTTTGAAGTATTTTAAGAGTGCTTTGCGTAGCCGCATACTAGTCCCCAAAGAAAGAAAAAGACGCCAAAGGGTCAAGTCGTGCCCATGGTCCACTCCCTTTACACTAACATTTAATATATAATTAAACATTAGTTATAAAATAAAAAGTGAAAGCAATGTGATGGAAACAATTCTATTTAGTTCTGCCACCACTTTCTAATGATCTTTCATTCAGTCCAATTTCATTTTTCTTAAGTGAAAGGTGGTGAAAATTTATTTTGAAAAGTTGTATAATATTTTGAGAGTGTGATTGAATGTAGAATAAAAATATAATAATGATAATTGATGTGATAATTTTTTTAGTAAAATAGCAATTAGATGTGTTGATGGTTTGAAAAATAAGAGATAGTAAATAATATATTTGTGATATGATTGTCTAATGATGATATGTGATGTTGATGTTTTTAATAAAATAATAATTAACTGATTGATGGTTGAAAAAGTGAGACTACATGAACAATGTATTTTTTTGAAAAATAAGCAATAGCATATTGGGACAAAAATATGTTTTGAGGGAAAAAATTTGCAAAACCTTTTAGAGTTGGTCTCTTGTAGGACCGTCTTACAGATCCTATTCCATAAGATGGATCCTACCCGCCTGGACCCAATCAATATAAAAATAAATTAGAAAATTACAATAAGCCTTTAACCGAACACTGGGCCCAACAAACCCGCCCAATTCGCACACACCCGCCCCACGGCCTGGACTAGCACTTAGTATGCGCTCTCTCCACTCAAATCCAATATTGTTTCAAACCGGTCGTCATCCTCCCCCGCTCCAAAAATTGCGATCTTCATTAAAATTTCGCAATTTCAACAACAATTTTGTTAACAAAGACGTAAAGTTGTTCCAAAATTTCATATTTCTCTGCAAGTTCGACCTTCTATGAAATTTTCACTTTCTTGAAGGTCCAGTTCAATTTTATATACATATAAAAGTTCTACGAAAAGCATTACTCATTGCTATATTCAACAACAAATGTTGATTATAAACGACTTACGCAATGGAGAATGAAGATGGAAACGATTTACTCATTAATGAAGGTAATGTACTAAGTTCATTACATGATTCATACTTTTTGTTGTAAAGGTGATACTAATCAGTCAAAAAATGATATTTTTGAATTTAAATAGGATATTTTTGTAATGTAAAAGTAATACTAGAATATTTTGAAATCTATAAAGCAAAAAACGACACTTGTTAGTGAAAAATAGTTAAACTCTGCAATAAACATGTTACTTTGAACATGAACATTAACGATTTATATTAACATATTCAAAAAAATCCACCTACATGCTTTTTATAGTATTTATTAATATTATATTTTATTCATTTCTACTTATAAGTGAAAAATTGGATTGAGTAGTTATTGTTCCTAGTGATGAAGAACATATAGAAATCATTGAATATGAAAATATAAATGATGCGAATCTTGTTGAACAAAGTAGAACCCGTGGAGAAAGGTATTAAAATTAATGCAAAAGTATTACGTTTTACTAAAAAGTATCCTTTCATTTTACCTTGTCTGCGTTTCATTTAAATGTTCCAGAATACATGAACGACATTGTGGATATATCTGGTTGGGATTAAAAGGAAGACAATTATGATATGCATAAATTGTATTGCGATCATAGTCGTAAACTACGGTTTAGTGTGCTAGAAAAGCAACAACTAGAACACAATCTAATGGAGTTGTGTTGGAGAAGTACTTTGTCTTCTCTTCCGAAGAGTTTAAGAGATCCAGAAAATTTGAGAATAAACTCCAACAATGAAAAAAAGAAAAATTTCATGTTACGTGAGAACGAAACTAAATGAAGAAGGTCTTTATGAGGTTTTGAGTCATATTATAGAACACAATCATCCACTTACTAGGAAAGACTGGAGCCACCTTCATTGCTCCGGAAGAAAAATTACAAGTGAAAAGGGCAAAATCATAGAAGATATGGTTTCTTAGGAATGAGACCGATAGATTTTTATCGGTATATGACACATGAAACAAGTGGGGATGAAAGTGTTAGACACACTATCAAAGATCATTTGAATTTTGTAAACCATTTGAAACTAAAAGAAATAGAAGGTGGGGATGCACATACATTAGTTGAAATGTTGTATGAACAACAAATTCGAGGAGGAGGACCTTTATTTTAGAGTTAAATTAGATGATATGGCCAAATTAAGCAAAGTTGTTTTGGAGAAACTCAATGATGAGAGAAGATTATGAGATATTTGGAGATGTCGTAGTATTTGACACCACATATC
This sequence comes from Rehmannia glutinosa, assembly GCA_016081115.2. Taxonomy (NCBI): domain Eukaryota; kingdom Viridiplantae; phylum Streptophyta; class Magnoliopsida; order Lamiales; family Orobanchaceae; genus Rehmannia; species Rehmannia glutinosa. The sequence goes on from JABTTQ020001377.1 coordinate 751,053, forward strand.
GCACATATAGATATAATTTAATTTGTGCTCCATTTGTTGGTATCAACAATCATTGGAAAAATGTGATGTTTGGTTGTGCATTTTTGTCAAACGGAAAATCTGAATCATTTGAGTGGCTTTTTGAGGTTTTCAAGAAATCCATGGGAGGAAAGTGTCCTATCACTATATTCACTTATCAAGACCAAGCAATTTCTAATTCAATAGAAAATGTATGATACTTTAACTCAATATAAAGATAATTTAAAGAATAAAAATGTTACTTCTATGTTGTCATGATTTTTTGTCCTCTTTAACAATTGTCTTTTTGCTCTGGATAGTTCAACAATTATGATACTTTACTTTCTAAAACAGATACTTGTAAGCGTAAAGTGTTACTTAACTATGTCAAGACTTTTATGTAGGTTTTTCTGGGACAAAGCATGACTATGCCAATGGCATCTTTATCAAAATGCTATGAGCGGAGTTTGGACAGAGTTGAAGAGCAACAATTCATTTAAGAATGCATTTAGGAAATGTTTGTCGAGGATGTAAGGATGAATCTAGGTTTGAAACTTGTTAGAGTAACATGATTTGTACATATGGATTGGAGGAACAAACATGGTTCAAACGATTGTATGAACTAAAGGACAAATGGTGCACAACTTTAAGTAAGGAATTCTTTTCTCAGGAATACTTTTCTCACAAATGAGTGAAAATACTAATAATACCATGGGATTCAATGCAAAGAAGATCATAAGCTTGACTGATTTTTTTGGTATTTTCAAAGAACTAGTGAGAATTGGAGAATGAAAGAACAAAATGATGAATTCAGTCTCAATATCAATCCTAACAACTACCATACCATTGATTGGGATGTTAAAGCATGCTTATGAGGTATACACGTTGACATTGTTCAGAGATTTTGAGGCGAGTTTATATCGTCAATTTCTACTACTTGTATTTTAGTTCATGAGGATGAGGTGTTAAATATTTATAACATTTCTTCTCATATTGAGGTCGGAGATATAAATCGTGTCATGTTTGATCCTCTGCGAATCATGATAACTTGCACCGCAAGAAATTTGAAGAATGCGGTATCTTGTGTTACCATTCATTACATGTCATTCATCTTCATTCTCATGTGAAGATACCGAAAATATATATTTCGAAAAGGTGGACAAGAATGGCAAAATCTAAGGTGTGGGATAATTTAAATAATGAAATGAAAAGCCCGAGGTTTCCAGTGATCGCATTCCATGGCGTCATGAAATGGCACGAAGATATTACGATTTTGTGTTGAAATGCCAAGCAAATGAAGAAGTAAGAATGATCATTGAAGAAGGGTATAATAGAGATTTTAAGCTATTCTTTGCGTTGAAGAATACATGTAATTTTACTAACCAAGATGAATCATCGTTGTTTCAAGTACATCTAATAAGTTGCAAGATCCTACTCGGTGCATTACAAAAGGAAGAAGAAAAAGGATAAAAGGTAGTTTGGAAAAAAGCAAGAATAAAAAAGCTGCCGATGTGACCGATTGTTCTCAAGCCAAGGAATTTGGTTCCAAGACTCCAAATGGTCGATAATTTTAGATAATTTTTTAAAGATTACAGATTGTAATTTTGATACTTTTGAGGTAATTAGTGATACTTTTCATTCTAATTATGATACTTTCAACATCAAATGTTATGGTTTCATTTTTATATATTGCATTAAAGAAATATGTTACTTTTTATATAAATAATGATACTTTATAGATTATACATGATACTTTTTAGTTTATATTGTATATCCAAACGTGTCTTAATGTTGTGCGAATAAGTTTGTTTACAAGACTCAAAAATGCTAGATTATTTTACATAATGATAATTATTTATAACTATATGGTTCTAATGACGATAATTTTGAAGTAATTATGACACTTTTTATTTGAAAATTGATACCTTTAAAATACAGTGGTTTAACATTTTATACATCAAATTGCGAGAATTATGTTACTTTTTAAACAAAACCTAATACTTTTTCATTACACATGATACTTTAAGATATATTTGCCATATTGAACTACAAATAAAATTCTATTAACTTTTGATTATCAAAATAAATCGATTAAGAATGTAGAATTATGTTAAAGCGACGAAAAAAATACAATGCCGGACATTTGCAAAAACACCACTACAAATCGTAGGACAAAACATAGTATCAAGATGTCCGAATCTAAAATTCTACAACTTCATTTTTTCTTTTTCGGGACGTTTTTCTTGGGACGCTCCTTCACGGGTTCCTTGAAATCATTGATAAATTTAAGAACTTCCTTTTTCATTTGCACCTTCAACTCATTCAAATCAGACAAGTATAATTCTTGCATAGACGCTGACTCTTAACTTCGTCTTTCAACAAAGCTTCAAAACAAAAAGAAAAGAAAAATAATATCAAAACACATACAAATAATTATAAAATGCACATTATTTGTCTAAACAATGTTCATACCTTGCACAAATCTAGAGTTGAATAAACATTACCCACAAAGTTTTCCATGTGGTGCATTAAGAACACACCACGATCAATATTCTGTCATTTTTTTGCCACGGAAAAGAAACATTTTCAAAGGAATATGACACAACTTCATGAGCTTTGGCATGATTTTCCTCTTCTAGAAACAGAACCATTTGCATTTGTTGTGAAAAAACAAAATATATTACAACAATTCAATTCATGTAAACTTCATATATAATAATAATATGATACTTTACCACCAAAGTCGCAAGTCCATGATATTTCATCAACAGTGCATCGTGGACCGATTGTTGAGGTATTGAACTTTCTTCTCAAAAACATTGATCACAACAAAGAACAAAGTGACCTTCATAACAATATGGAACAAATATCTACATATTTGAAAAACAAACACTTCATTACGAGTTTGTAATACCTTTCAAAAAAAAAGACACTTTTCAAGAATAAAGAGATACTTTTCAAGAATAAAGAGATACTTTTCAAATAAAAATCTAAGTTCTTACACGATCCACTTCATTCAAATTGGGTTTGTTTAACAATCTCATGCACACCTCCAACAACCTCTCACATCTTTAGCACATTTTTTTCTTGGAAATGATCAACAAGATATAGTTGTTGGCAAAAAATAAAAAATAAAAAAAGCTGACCCACATAAATATAAAAAACAACAAAACAAAAATAAATACTACTTACAGTGTTGAGTGTTGAAATAAAAGTGTTTTGGATCGTTCGGCCCAACTACTTTTTTGTTTAAAATGACAGTCCATATGGTCAATCACATTAATATAAATCAAGCTCAAATTATTCAGCGAGTCAATCCCATCAGTAAAGGAAACAAAAAAATCGCCAAAGATGTGCAAACACATTTGAACTGAAAAAATAAATAAAAATAATCAACATAACATTTCTCATCAAAAGAAAATATCCAATAAATCTCATTGTTACTTATTCTATTTTAGGACCACGCGGAAAAAAACAGAAATCAACAATGTCTCTCTCTTTCCGGGTCATTCCAACCAAATACTCGATTATTCTTCTTCATTAATTCGGAAGCGAAAAGAACTCTTTTCGTTGATAGACCAAGAATCACATGTTTGATAGAACACATTAGATAAATAATTTATCAAATAAAAATGATATTTATTCCAAAAAACAGATACTTATTTGAAAAAACAGATACTTTTGTCTAAGAAATAGATACTTATTCAAATGAAAAAGATATTATTCAAACAAAAATGATATTTTTCAAGATTTAACTAATACTTTACATATAATACCCGAACTACCTACAATTTGGCATGCATGCAGACCGAGCTTGAATTACTTCATTAATTTGACTATCATTCAAGATACTTGGATTACATCATCCATCGGAGGTAGGGGCCAACTGGGCCCTGGTTCCCCCCATTTAAATTTTTTTTTCAAGGTAAATTTTTTAAAAACAAATTAGTTAAAATTTATGTGAATTTTCTATTAGTTTTTATCCGGCCCACCCCGAGGTCGGTGTGTCGGCCCACCCCCGTAAATTTCCTGGCTACGCCATTGACATCATCATCAATATTCACTTCATATGTAGGTTGTTCTTCAACAATGGGTGACTCTGTCTCGGGGTTAAAAGATCAAACCAGGCATCGACTCATTATGCGTGGGGTCATTACGTTCTTTATTTCTCGGAAATTCTTCACAACTTCATCGATGTACTCGTGAAGTTTTGTACTTGAGAAGAATTCAACATTAGGTGATGAAGAATTATTTGCCTGTTCATGTTGCATTTCCGATTGAAGTCTCTCCATATGGACATGGTTTATGATTGCCACGTCCATTTCAACAAAGAAAACAGGCTTTGTGCACCCCCCGCAAAACATGTAACACTTTTTTTTTTACCAAAAGGATACTTTTCAGGATTATTACTTTAAGATGAAAATAAATGTTACATTTAACTTACGTTTTTAGCAATTTTCTCAATATCATCATCACTTCGGTTCTTCTAGTAATACAAACTTGATGATTCTTTGAAGATTCATCAAATTTCTCAGATTTTTCCTTCTCAGAATGTTCTTTACCGGACTTTCCCCTCTCATCCATACCTCCATCAGTCGAACTACATATTTTCTCTTCAACAATAAGCTTCGTTTTCATAGAAATAGGATAAACGTCATCCACCCACTCCCCGGCCAAACTCTCCAACACTTTTTCTTCTTTAACACACTTTCTTATGTGATGCAACGTCCAAATCTTGAATGAGAGAGAGATCAAATGGTTCAACAGTCCCTTGCCATTTAAGACGATGCAAATATATAATTTGCAACGCCAAAATACAACCACTTATATGGGTGGTAGACTTCTTGTTAAAATTATCAACTACCCTACCAAGTCTTTCCAACACAAGTGAACGCCAATCAAAATATGCAATGGCATCCACATCCACTAGCGACTTAAAGCGAGAAACATCAACATGATCATATTTGCACTCGGGGTCAATAAAGTTGATAAACTATACAAGATAAACATTCGTTTAAAGTCACCACTTCTTTCTTTGAAACCATCCATCAATTTGGTTTTTAAAGTACCAACACTAGAACTCCCATCAATGCCAACTTTTTCTTAAACTCAACAATCGATCTAAACTATCACTCCGTTTGAAAATTAAAACTTTTCGGTCAGTCCTCGAGTAGCATGAAAACATTACAAATGCCATCAGTAATAATTACTAACCTCTTCTTATCATCAATACTAAGCAACCGACTCTTCCCATTAAACCTTTGAACCAACCACGTAATCATTTGAGCAGGTAAATGTTGAACTTTAAGGTTCAATAACCCACCAAATCCAATACTCTTCACATCCTCTTTTTATCAGTCAAATAGTCACTACATTAAATAAACCCTTGGGTCTACATTGGGTAAGAAAGTTTCAAAAAAAAAATAATAATATATAATTAATACAATCACATATGAAAAATAATAATTTGAAAGCAATTTATAATACTTTGAAGTATGAAATATAATACTATATTAGATAACAAAATGATACTTGTGAAAAAATTTCGATACTTTTAAATCAATTTTAGGTACTTCTCAAAATAAAAATGATACTTGTAACATGTAAACACTAATTTATGGTGATAAAAATCAACATTTATGTGAAAAACATTGATACTTTTCAAACAAAAATGCTACTTTGAAAGCTAAAACTAATACTTTTAAGTACACCGATTTCTAATGATTTTAAGAATGAATTTTAGATGCAATTAATGTACATAACAGAGCATACAATAATGATACTTTTGAATAAATTTTATATACTTTTCGAATGAAAATGATACTTGTAAGTCAGCGGCTACGATAATCTAGAGGGGGTGAATAGATTATCTCCATCTTTTCGATTTCGCCTCTTTTTATAACCGAATGCTCAAAGACAATAATAAAGGTGTGGAATGTAAACAACACACGTCGATTTATAGAGGTTCAACCCACCTAGGGCCTAATCCTCTACCACCCCAAAGATATCAGGGATGGATTTCAAAAATAAAAAGATTTTATTAATTTACCACAAATTAATACAACACCAACTTACAATAACACCTTGAAGAGCACCACACTCTTCTTCAACACCACCTTGAGATTACCACAATCTCTTCTTGAAGATTACCACAATCTCCAACGGCACCTTGTGAAGATTACCGCAATCGTCAACCTTGAAGAATACCAAATTCTTCAACACCTCAACAAGAAGATTACCACAATCTTCTTACACCTAACACCTAGATCACCCAAGTGTGTTCTTACCACAAGAACACTCACAGGATATCTTGTGTTGAATGATGACCAAAAATTCAAGATTACAACTCGATAATGAATTATACAATTGAGTGCAAGTGTAATCAAGAATAGCCTAGACCTCAAAGATGTGAAAGTGATAAGCTAGGCAAATTACAACAAGAATAATGACAATATAAGACCAAGTGTTTGCTTGAGTATTTCTTGTTGTGTTGTATTGTTCTCTCTTGTTGTTGTGCTTCAAATCTTCCTCTATTTATAGGAGATGATTGATACTAGATAGGCTCCTCTTGGAATCTGATTTCTACAAAAATTGCAATTAAAATCAAGATTATAGTCTGTTAGAAATCAATTCCACAATTTAAGGAAAAGTCATCACGCACAACGGTTAGAATTTTTTTGTCAAACTTAAGGCGACGGTCGTCACAGTAAATAAGAATTTGAAAAGAACATAGCAAAATACAACGGTGCGACCGGTCGCTTCTAGGGTGCGACGTCGCCCACGGTGACCGGTCCCCCTGACCCATTTTGGGAGTTCCGTGAGTTCTGTTCTCTGAAATCATTCCCAGGTATCGGTCGCCTCATTTGGTCGACCGGTCGACCTCCCACATGAAGTGTTGTCCGATTTTTGTCGAAAATAAACCTCAAGAAATACTCCGAAAAATTCGTAAAAACATTTTAAACCGATCGGGAGTATTTTAGGACAACATTAGAAATATAGTTTTGATGAAATAACACATTAATACAAAAAGTGTTGTCCGATATAAATTCCAATAAATACTCCGAAAAATTCGTAAAAACATTTTAGACCAATCGGGAGTATTAGGACAACATTTTAGAAACATTGTTTTGGTGTAAAAATACATTAACACAAAATCATCAAAAGTGTTGTCCAATTTATATCGAAAATAAACTTTGAAGAAATACTCCGGAAAATATTAAAACCATTTTAAATCATTTAGGAGTATTTGGACAACCTTTAAAAACATTGTTTTGGTATAAAAACAAAATCATCAAAATCATGATAAAACCATTTATCAAACAATCTCCCCCTTTTTGATGATTACAAACCAAAACAATTTTAACGAGGTCGATTTTGAAAACAAAACATTTTTACCGGTTAAAGAGAACTATCCGTTGTGAGTGACAACATTCCATGCAATAAAAACACAAGGATGGGAGTAGAGATATTCAAACACATATAGCAAATGCTCCCCCTATCAACATGCACAACAAGAGTAATATAGAAGAACTTCAACATAAGCTAAAATCTTAGCTTATCGATATTGAGCTTAAGTATCAAAAACTTAAAAGCTCCCCCTGTCAAAGATACATCATTAGAACCGTATATAAGTCCATACTACAACCAATGGACCATGATTCATACATAACCATAATGCACCAAGTGGACTAAATATGATCCACAACTTATGACTTTATGAAGCCATAGCTTATAGCTTCTTTTTTTACGCTTATCTTAGCTTCTTTGAGCTAAAGAGCTTATAACCTGTTTCTCCCTTTGGAATCATCAAAAGAATGTTAGCAAGATAAATACATCATATATTCATATCAAAGTGCGCAACTAAACCGATGTATCGAGCTATTTGAACATTGAAGCTTATAAACCAAATAGGAGGGAAAAGTTGAATCATACGACTTGTAGAGGTTTATGAAAACTTATGAGATTTGCAAAACATGATCTCTATAAAGAATATAAGTCATTTGAAATCGAGAGAATCATGTAGGTGATGAATTTTTCATTGAAACGTTTTATCGAACACTTGGCGGGCGTCAAAAGTTGAAAAGAATATATATAGCCCTTGTAAATGAAATCAAGCCAAGTTTTTCATCACCAAATGCAATTTAATAAATATCATTCATCAACAATCAATAAGCTCATCACAAACATATACTAATTTCATCAAGATAGTACATATAGGCCAAGTTCTCAAGGGTTCAACCCAATTGAGATTAAGGAAGTAGAATTCTTACCATTTGATCGGTAAAGACGAGCAATGATGATGATAGTTGAGCTAGATAATCCCCAAAATATATAATTCATGCATCAAAACTCATTTGAAGTGAATTGTGTGTGAAATTTGCAAAAGGGACGAAAAATGGCCAAAATAAGGTAAAATGGCGAGTCAAGAAGATTTAACCGTTTTAATCCAAAATATAGCTCTTCGAATGGCCGGTCGAGGTTGAGGGCGACCGGTCGGCGTTGAGGGCGACGGTTGCCTCAACCTCGTTTAGCCCACTGTCTTGACCTTTTTGAGGAAATCTGAATTTTCAACCAAAAATCCGATTTTTCGCCCCTAAGTTTTAAAAAACATGTAAAATGCAAACATAGACCTCATTCAATATACATTATGTCATAATCAAGCTCGAAATGAGGTAAAATACTCAGCCAAGTTAACGATCAAAAGTCGCGAGTTATCCTTGAGACGGAATTAAACACATCTCAAGTTTTTGTTAAAAATCACAATCCCTTAAAAATATATCGAATCTCAATATGTTTAGTTCGATTATGACGAACCAAATTTTGAATACGAATAACCGTATAATAGATACCGAACTTGTTATCCCGAAAAATAAGAACGTTTTAAAGCTTTGATACAACAAGTCATAAGAAGAAGTGTCTTTCAAATATTTGAAAATTTCTTTTAATGGCACTTTAATGAGATTCGTTGGGATAGTTTTTGAAGTCGAGCATATAGACATAAGGCATATGGAATGTCGGGTCTGTAGGAATAATATAAGAAAACATACCTCGAATTTGTTTGTCAACCGACATGCCTTTCTCAACCTTTGTCAATTTCTTCATTGGTAGCCATAGAGTTTGAGATGATTCTTCCTTCTTCAATGCCTAACTCCTTCAAGAGTTCTTTTGAAATATAACCATCTACTTGGCATTGATTAACTTGAAGTCCAATGATGAAATTTGATCTCCCCATCATGTGATACCATGTTCATCTCAAGTTCACCTACATCAACTTAGGAGAATCTCTTGCACAAAATATTCATTAGTAGCACCAAAAATATTCTCATAAATATGCACAAGCAAACAATCTTGCCATTTTTCAAAAAACAAGGAGAGTAGTATCAACTTTACCTTTTGTAAAATCATTTAGTAAAAAATAGCTAAGTCTATCATACCATACATGGGGTACTTGTTTGAAACCATACAAGGCCTTTTATAAAGATCATTTGGCCTAGAAAAATTTAAACCCCGATAGACTTCTACTAGAATAAAACCATTGAGAAAATTGGATTAAACATCCATTTTGTAAAGCTTGAAATTTTCTTAAAACAAGAATGGGCAAGTAAAATGCAAATAGCTACTAAATGTGCTATGAGTGCAAATGTTACATCAAAATCAATTACCTCTTTCTAGAAAATACCTTCAAGCTACTAACCTTGCCTTAGTTCGACCAATGTTGCCTTGGTTATCGAGTTTGTTCTGGAATACCCTTTTTGTCTACTTCAATACTATCATCATAAGGCATCCAATTTGTCTAAGGTGTTCACAATAGAACATATACATCCAAATATTTTGAGGTAACTAATATTTGGAGTACTTCATTTCTCATCTACACAACTTAACAAACTCATTAACGGCATCGCTTATATAATCAAGAATAAAAATAGCCCAAGTGTAAAAACATGTCTCAATCATCAATCACAAAATATCTTGCAAAAGAACATAGTAGTAAGAGACACTATATATATAGACCATGAAGCAAAAACACATATTATGCATTTAAAAGATCATCAAGAGTCTAATAAATCATGCAAGTTCAAATAAGCAAAAAAAAGCTACAAAAGGTCTCTTTTGAAATTTAAAAATCCGATAGCATATAATTGAGACCTCATTTGAACAAAAGTTGACAAAGCAAATATGTGCAATCAAATATCGAATAGTGCCTTTCAAAAAATCTAAAAATCCTCTTAATGGCACTTGTATGAAATACTAAAAAAACAAGCACATAGGCATATGGCAATACATATATCGAGTCTATAAGAGTAAGAATAACAAAAGTAAACGTGCCTCGATAATTTATGTCTTTCTTGACAAAATGGCCATTTGTGAAAATATGTAAATCCTACACAATTCTTAAAACAGATCTAGCACAAATCATAATGATAAAAGTGTAGGCTAAGAGATATCACAAGTAAGCTCATGCCATAAAAATCCATGATAATACACTTTAGCCTACGAAAATGCACAAGAGTTTTAAAAACATCATATAAGGTCTTTTTTTTAAATATTTAAAAATACAAATAAGTTTTTGAAGACCTTAATTTAAAAATAAATACATGAAAACTCATTTTGCAATTAAGACACAAATAAAAATATGCATAGAATTAAAATAAAATGCATATTTAAATGGGGAGATACGGTTTACCAATTACACCGTTTCCATGGGTTTTCTCATTGTTGATGATATCTTCCCTTTTAAAATCTTCATGTTGATGGTAATCTCTCCAATTATTCCATCTCCAATATTTTTGTCCTTCCCATTGTTGATGGTCTCTTCCTTTTTGAAAATCATCTTGTTGATGATGTCTTTGCCATTTCCAAGGATTGTGTTCTTCCCATTTTTGATTATATCCTCTTCTTGGAAATTGGCTTTGTTGAAAATAGTTCCTCCTTCTTTGATCAAATGAATTGGTCATTTGATGCCTTCTTGGTGGTATGAATTTTCTTCGATCATTATTTTACGAGTACCTAATATGACATTGTTTGTGGTACCTCATGTGTTTGGGTCCTTTGGGATTAGTCTTGAGACTTTTAGGTCTCCAACAATAATTAGAGCTATTTCTAGCCCGACAAGTATTTACCGTATGACCCTTTTTACCGCAATAAAAGCATGTAATAATTCTAGGAGCATAATGACCAACGTGCTTAGAGACTTGATTCTTTTTCATGTGATTGACACCCTTAGGCTTATGATCAAGTTCTAGTTTCAATTATCACAACAATCAACAATTTCATCGGCAGACTCAAGTCGGATTTAGATAAATCCTTTTTCATGCAATTAATATCCTCAACGAGAGTACTATTTTCTTTTTCAAGGTTTCTAACCTTGTCAAGTGTGGTGGTGTGAGCACATGATAGTGATTCATAGGAGGTAAATAAACTATCCTTATCATTTTTCAAAACATTGAATTCCTTTTTCAAATTTTTGTATTTAACAAGTAAGCTTTGGAATTCATTTTGAAGTTCATCATAATCATTTTGCAAATCACTATAATCATTTTGTATAACAATATAATAGGAAATAGAGGTTTAAGACATACCTCGTTTTTTTCTTCTTCGATACCCATAAAACAATATTCAACTTCTTCATAGTTGGAAGTTGTAGGAGGCTTGTTCCTTAGATTTGAACTTGTATCCCTTTGAGAAGTAGATGTTTTTGTTTGACTCCTTTCATTTGCAAATACTCCATAGATGGCTTCTAATTTTTGCCATACTTTATGTGCTTCTAACAGATTCTACAATATGTTCATATTCCAAATTAATAAATGAACAATACAAAATATTTAAAGCCTTACCGTTTACGGAGATGATTTTCTTCTCTTCATCATTGAGCTCTTTGAATTCTTTGGAGGTGTGTGGTGTGTCTATCATCGGAATGGTTTCTCCATTTATGATTATGTTCCATAAATCGAACCCGCAACCTTGTAGATAACATTCCATTCTTTCTTTCCAAAATATAAAATTTTTGGAATCAAACCGAGGTGGCTTGGTGGTGGAGGTGCGGAAAGATGAGCTTCGTTAAGTAGCCGACGATCGTTTCTCTTCACTCGCGTTGTGAAACAAGCTTGCCAAAGAGTTTGCCCCGATACCACTTGTAAGTCCAAGCGGCTACGATAATCTGAGGGGTGAATAGATTATCTCCATCTTTTCGATTTCGCCCTCTTTTTATAACTGAATGCTCAAAGACAATAATAAAGGTGTGGAATGTAAACAACACACGCCGATTTATAGAGGTTCAACCCACCTAGGCCTAATCCTCTACCACCCCAAGATATCCGGGATGGATTTCAAAAAGAAAAAGATTTTATTAATTTACCACAAATTAATACAACACCAACTTACAACAACACCTTGAAGAGCACCACACTCTTCTTCAACACCACCTTTGAGATTACCACAATCTCTTCTTGAAGATTACCACAATCACCAATAGCACCTTGTGAAGATTACCACAATCTTCAACTTTGAAGAATACCAAATTCTTCAACACCTCAACAAGAAGATTACCACAATCTTCTTACACCTAACACCTAGATCACCCAAGTGTGTTCTTACCACAAGAACACTCACAAGGATATCTTGTGTTGAATGATGACCCAAAAATTCAAGATTACAACTCGATAATGAATTATACAATTGAGTGCAAGTATAATCAATAATAGCCTAGACCTCAAAGATGTGAAAGTGATAATCTAGGCAAATTACAACAAGAATAATGACAATATAAGACCAAGTGTTTGCTTGAGTATTTCTTGTTGTGTTGTATTGTTCTCTCTCTTGTTGTTGTGCTTCAAATCTTCCTCTATTTATAGGAGATGATTGATACTAGATAGGCTCTCTCTTGGAATCGATTTCTACAAAAATTGCAATTAAAATCAAGATTATAGTGTTAGAAATCAATTCCACAATTTAAGGAAAAGCATCGATGCACAACGGTTAGAATTTTTTTTGTCAAACTTAAGAGGCGACGATCGCGCTTGAGAAATAAGAATTTGAAAAGAACACAAAAAAATACAACGGGAAGACGGTCCAGGGTGGTGGTCGACCGGTCGCCTAGGGTGCGACCGGCCGCCCACCCCGGTGACCGGTCCCCGACCCATTTTGGGAGTTCCGTGAGTTACGTTTTCTCCGAAATCATTCCTGTGCATTTGCCGCCTCATTTGGTCGACGGCCGACCTCCCACATGAAGTGTTGTCCGATTTTTGTCGAAAATAAACCTCAAGAAATACTCAGAAAAAATCGTAAAAAATATTTTAAACCGATCGGGAGTATTTTAGGACAACATTAGAAATATAGTTTTGATGAAATAACACATTAATACAAAAAGTGTTGTCCGATATAAATTCAATAAATACTCAAGAAAAATTCGTAAAAACATTTTAGACCAATCGGGAGTATTAGGACAACATTTTAGAAACATTGTTTTGGTGTAAAAATACATTAACACAAAATCATCAAAAGTGTTGTCCAATTTATATCGAAAGTAAACTTTGAAGAAATACTAGGAAAATATTAAAACCATTTTAAATCATTTAGGAGTATTTGGACAACCTTTAAAAATATTGTTTTGGTATAAAAATAAAATCATCAAAATCATGATAAAACCATTTATCAAACAATACTTTTAGCATATAAACACCGATTTATTACATGATTAACATACACATACTTTCCATAAAATATCGTGTAACATACACGATACTTTTCACAAAAATAATGATACTTTGAAAACAAAAACTATTACTTTCAAGTACACTAACTTCTTATCATCAACTCGATAGCTTTCCTTTCTTCTTATCATCATCATCGATAGCTTTCATTTCTTAAGTAGAATTTTTACCAACTTTTTCTATCAATCTTCTTTCCTCACCAACATCTTGCTCATTTCTTAACCGAGGATTTTTTTGTCCCAAAGAACCTTACTCAATCTTGTGTCACATACATCACCAACATCCTTATCCGAAATTACTTCTTTTTCATCAATTTTTCCCCGTGTCGAGGCTTCAATAGGGCTTTCTTCGTCAAACTTCCAACGATGATGCCTTCCTTCATCGAGGTTTCATTTTTCGACATTTCAACAGGGCTTGTCATTAATGTATCAACAGGGGTTTCAACGTGGATTCTTTTATTAATGTATCGCAGTGGGGTTCTTTCATTAATGTATCAAAGACGGGTTTGATGGGGGTTCTTTTATTAATGTATCGGAGGGCTTTCTTTAACCAAGGCTTCGTTCGTCGATCTTCCAACGATTTCCTTCGCAACCCGTCGACATTTCAATAATAGCTTAATTCGCCGACGTTTCAACCCTATATTCCTTCATCGACGTCTCAACAATAGCCTCTATACTTGGACTACCAATAACGGGGATTCCTTTATATCTTCCTTTATATCATCATCGTGTGAGTCCACCGTACCCTTCCCTCTCCCTTCCCCTATCTCTACCTCTCCTCATTATCAATACCTTTTGTCATGTCATCTTCGACTCAATATAAACTTACAGAGAATTGTGAAAAACTCAAGAAGAAACACTAAAAACCATGAAGTTTGAACAAAAACCAAGACAACCATGAGATCGCAATATATTAAAAGTACAAATGATATATTAAATGCAATTTATGATACTATTAAGCATCAAATATGATACTTCCAAGATGCATATACATATATTTTCGTGGTATTAAAACACATTTGAACCATGAATACTATTAAGTCAAATAAACCGAAACATGGGTACAAACATAACCAACTATCTCTAGAATCACATATACTTCCAAAGTATGGCAAAAATAAAATGTAAAAATTGCAAGGCTACCAACAAAACTAGACATAAATACCATCATAGTACATAAGAAAAAGAAAATCTCCTCTACAATTTATATTTTACGAGAAAATACAAAAAAATTGCAGAAATATACAAAATGAAGTAGTTGCAAACTTGAAAGCTTGAAGCAACGGCCAAACCCTAGATACACCGTTGGGAACACACCACAACGGATCACGCAAACCAATTCGAAAAAAATTTAAAATCGAACACAATCGAAACCCTAGAATTGAACAAAAATGGAAAAAATGGAGAAAAAGAATGATGTTCTTACGGATGTTATCTCGAACTAACAGAGCATAGTTAGAACTCGAAAAACTGAAAAATTGAACTTTGAATGACAAAGTTGAAAAAGTTTTGAAGAAGAAGAAGAAGAAGAACGAACACGAAAAGAGAAGAAAAGTACGGGGTGTGGGGCACGTGGGATAAAGGCCGATATGCAAAATAGAATAAAAATAAATAAAAAAATAAAATTAGAATGGGCGGGCGGGGCGGACAAGTCGATAGGACCCGTCTTAAAGGGGTCTAACCGTAGGACATTCTTACATGAGTTTTTACCATTTTAACAACCAAATCGCATCCTAAGATTTCTATTTATATTTTATTATTATAACACTATTTTTTTAGTTATAGCAATTTCTTCATGAAGAATTTTTGCTATTAAAGTTGTGTATATATAAATATGGTAATACAATCCATGTTTGGATTAACTTTTTTATGCACTTCTAAAATTATATGACACTAGAAAAAATGGAAAATAAACACTACACGAAAATTCCAGTTCTGAGACATAATTTTATCGATAGAAATGATTTTGTCACTAAATTTTACGATTACCTACATAATACCTACTGAGAACAAAAATATTATTTTTTCCCAAATTACCGGTAGATTACCGACAATATTTTAATTTATCGATAGATTTTTCGTAATTATTTACCAACAATTTTAGATTTTGTAGGTAAATATTTTACTTTACAATTTTCTTAATACTTACCTACATATTTTTTCGTCTACTACTACTACTACTACTACTACTACTACTACTACTACTACTACTACTACTACTACTACTACTACTACTACTACTACTACTACTACTACTACTACTACTACTACTACTACTACTACTACTACTACTACTACTACTACTACTACTACTACTACTACTACTACTACTACTACTACTACTACTACTACTACTACTACTACTACTACTACTACTACTACTACAACTACTACTACTACTACTACTACTACTACTACTACTACTACTACTACTACTACTACTACTACTACTACTACTACTACTACTCTACTACTACTACTACTACTACTACTACTACTACTACTACTACTACTACTACTACTACTACTACTACTACTACTACTACTACTACTACTACTACTACTACTACTACTACTACTACTACTACTACTACTACTACTACTACTACTACTACTACTACTACTACTACTACTACTACTACTACTACTACTACTACTACTACTACTACTACTACTACTACTACTACTACTACTACTACTACTACTACTACTACTACTACTACTACTACTACTACTACTACTACTACTACTACTACTACTACTACTACTACTACTACTACTACTACTACTACTACTACTACTACTCCTACTACTACTACTGCTACTACTACTACTACTACTACTACTACTACTACTACTACTACTACTACTATACTACTACTACTATACACTACTACCACTACTACACCGCTCTGGCACTACTGCTGCGCTCTACTACTACTACTACTACTACTACTGCTCGCTCTACTACGACTACTACTACTATACTATTACTACTATACTACTACTACCACTACTACTACCACACTACTACTACTACTACTACTACTACTACTACTACTACTACTACTACTACTACTACTACTACTACTACTACTACTACTACGCTCGCCCCGGCTGGCTGCTACCACATCGCTACTACTACTACTACGCTACTAACGCTACTCTACTACTACTACTACTATACTTATTACTATACTACTACTACCACTACTACTACCACTACTACTACTACCACTACCACTACTACTACTACTACTACTACTACTACTACTACTACTACTACTACTACTACTACTACTACTACTACTACTACTACTACTACTACTACTACTACTACTACTACTAACGCTACTACTACTACTACCGCTACTACTACTACTACTACTACTACTACTACTACTACTACTACTACTACTACTACTACTACTACTACTACTACTACTACTACTACTACTACTAATGCTGCGCTCGCTGCCGGCACGCGCTGGCTCAAGCGCTCGCTACTACTACTACTACTACTACTACTACTACTCATCACTGCGCTCTGCGCTCTCGCTACTACTACTACTTTACTATCTACTTTATCGCACTCATGCGCACTGCGCTACTATCGCTACTGCTATCACTCACATTACTCTGCTGCTGCTACTACTACTACTACTACTACTACTACTACTACTACTACTACTACTACTACTACTACTACTACTACTACTACTACTACTACTACTACTACTACTACTACTACTACTACTACTGCGCTACTACTCACGCACATCGCTACATCGCTACTCTATCGCTACTATATATGTTAAAGCATTCCCAAAATTTATTCCTAATAATAAGTCATACAAAATTAAAACCTACTACTCGTTTTGCTGCTCGCTGCTATCTGTTCATATATGTTAAGGCATTCCCAAAATTTATTCCTAATTAAGTCATACAAAATTAAAAACAACATAAAAACATAAATTGAACATGTAATTTTTTATATATAATAAAACTATAAATAGATATTTGATGAAATAAAATAATCATGTAACTGGAATAATAAGAAATATAGAAAGAATGTTCCTTTTAGAGTAAAAATTGAAGTATATGAGTTGAAAATGAAGTTTAGTTTGGTGCAAAATGTTGCATTATGTTAGTACAAAAATTGCACTAAAATAGAGTATGAGAAATAGCTAATATTTCTTCATTGAATATCATAAGTATTTTAATTTTTCAAAATAACACCATCATTTTATAAGACATAACTCATGAGCATAAATAAATGAATGCCCTTCGCCAAACGTAGCAAATCATGTAATTAGCAAAAAGTAATCAGACAAATTAAAGGTCCCAAATTTTTATAAAATGAACTATAAGCGTCAACGGTTTTCGGGGTTTATAAAAATATGAGACCACATAACAGTTTTTCTTAAAAAAAAATAACGTTTCCATATAAATTCTGAAACTAGTTCCGCCAATTAATATTTTAAAAATTCTTATGTTATAAAAGGCTGCATGTCTTTCCCATAATTTTGAATTCACTTAACCCTCTGGGCTCTAATCACATAAGAAGTTTAACATACTTATTAACTCGAAAGTTTAGTGTGATCAGACTAAATTTAACAAATGAAGTATATCAATAAAAGTCATGTCAAAATATCCCCAAAACCTTCCTCCAATATGTAACGGTCCCGCCTTCCGGATCGACGATCGCCCCCACAAACCAACACAAGTCTTTCCGCGGCTTTGTCTTCACTCACGCGCACGAGAGAGCAGACTTCCCAGGGATCACCCATCTCACAATTGCTCGGGCCAAGACGCTTAACCGGAGTTTTTATGAGATGAGCACGAGAGAAAAGAAGATGCATCTTGTTGATATGAGTAGTACCTATCAAATCTTTTAAGCACTCCTCAATCGTATAGTCCCATACCTACACAGTCTCGAGAATCTCCTCTTCTTCGGGTGTGGGATCGGTTCATTCATGTCCCCTCCGCCTAGAAGTCCGCCAGAGCCGCTCCTTGTCCGTACCTTCTTGCACGGCGATCACTCCCGCCCTCTTCGGCCCCGGGCGTCCACACAATATATATACCCAAAGCCCCAAAACCCGTCTGTTATCCCCATCCTCAATGGAGGATGGAGATAATATTCATTTATTTGTTTTCTTTCTTTGTTTGGTCTCTCATAAAGTAGTGTTCTTCCCCTTTGTGGAAGTAGGCATCTTCATTTCTTGGAGTGGAAGTTTTCTTCTCTTATAAAAGTGTGTTTTATCCAATTACATGAAGATTATTTGACTTAACTTGGATGAACTGCATATTTAGAGAGAATCTAGATTCTTAGTCATTCGCTTCTATATTGGCCGAGCAAACAATCAATAACCAGGGGAGGGACGGACCCGAGGGGGTGGCGGCAACCGCCCCCTCCGTCTTGCGATTGAACCCCTATAATATATTATTTAATAAATTAATATAGTATATAAAAATGTAAGCCAACATATTTTGCCCCCTCCCCCAAATTTTCATGTAATTTTGTTATAAAAAGCTTGTATGTTTTATTTTTATTTATATTAGATTTGATTTTGCAGTCGGTCCAAGGTTTCGAGGACCTAGAGCAATAAATAATATATATATACAATCGTGGAGATAAGAGGAGGCCAATCCGGCTCTGGCACCCTTTTTTTTAAAAAAAAATAAGGTATTTTTAAAAAAATTAGTTAATATTTATGTGTATTTTTTAGTTTTTTATCGGCCCACTCCATTTAGGTGTATCGGCCCTACGTAATAATCCTAGATACGCCATTATATAATGGCGTATCTAGGGATTATTACTGGGTAATGATACAAGAAATTGGGTGGCTTTATAAAAATACAAATAAATATTAACTAAAAAGAAATTTGAAAAATTTTACCTAGTAATTTTTTAAAAAAGAAAAGGAGGGCCCGAGTTGGCCCTATCTCCGCCTATTGATTGCATATATACATATATAAAAAACTTGGGTCCTCGGAGGGCTCTCTGTCGGCCGCACCATCCGCGCGCCTCAAGACCGCCCGGATTTCGCCCCAATAACGAATTTTCTGCGTCCGTCTCGACCAGTGAGATTTATTACCATTTGAGTCGGATATAGAACTTGGAAAAATTCTATCTGTTTTTGTCTCGTTCTTCATCTTCTTTTCTATTTATATTTGAAGAATATTTTTATGTTGAAGAAAAATGTATTATGTACTAATGTTATAGTGTTCTGCATATTATAAAAACAATTTATTCTTTATTCTTTATTAAATAAAAAAGGTTCTCTCGTAATATCCAAAAACACCTTTAATTATATGATTAATGCAATGTGGCTTGACTTGCCTTGTCCAATCCAAATGGTTATGGAATCCACATGTTTAAGCATAGAAAGAACTCTTGTCAACAAGGCTAAGTAATTCAATAAATGAAATATCAATCCCCTTAATTAAATTTGCTAAACCCCAATTGCAATACCATGATCACATGTCCAAATTAAAAGATTATAACATCATAATCAAAGGGACAACCCAACAATCTAATTGGATAAACTCAAAGGTAGGACACACCTCTCCAATGTTTATGAATATCACATCCAAAAAACATTATTTTAATCGAAAAGATTCAATCTTTAAAATGGATATAATGAATAAAAAAATCAACTATAGAGAAATAGACAAGCAAGGGGTGATACAAGCAAAGTTGCCAGCCTCGTTTGAATCCACGTCGACACTCATTACAAAAATGGTGCCCTTTATATTTATTATTTATTTTAGCTTTATTTCATGCAAACTGCCACAAAGAATATGCACGGAAATAGACACACACGATATATACAATAGATACTTACATCACCGCGCACCAACTCCTTTTTATTTTTTGTTGGTTTGTTTCCTTTTTTTTTTTTTCTTTTTTCCCATTACATTTTTTGTTGTTGTGTGTAAATGATTGGAATCTGAATCAAAGTGTATATTCTTTTGAGTTATATGTGTTTTTTTCTTTTTTTTTTTTGGTGGTTTTTTTTGAAGTAGATAATTATTTGAATATGGGTGATAGCGAGAGCTGTAGCAGCCGGCAATCTGAGTGGTCGCCGGTTCAGAGCCGGAAAAGAAGGCAGAAAGTTGAGGTTTTTAATGAAGTGTTGTGTAGATTGAGAGAATTGGATGTTGAAGAGGCTGATGAACCGGGTTTTGAAGAGGACTTGTGGGCGCATTTTAGCATGCTTCCTCTTCGGTAATTTTTGTTTCTTTTATTTTTTTTTGGAAATTAATGACCTGGGCTAATTTCTTTTTTATTTTTTACCGTTGGTTCTTTTGATGGATTCTTGTGATATCTGTTGAGGTTGGTTGAGAACTTGATATATGATTAATGGTCAAGAATTTAAGAAAATGGAGAAAAAAATGTTAAATTTTTTGTGCATTTAATTTTGATTGATGATGAATTTCCAGTTTATTGGTAAGATCATTAAATTGTTTGAACTTGAAGAAACATAAGTATGTCCTCTTATGTTTTCTGCTTTAAAGAATTGGTTTGTTGGTTAATTGTAGGTTTATATTGACATGTTCTTTGTAAAACAAGTACACTGTTGGGATTTTGTGATAATTGATGTTACTGAGAAACTGTAAGTGAACTGTTGAATGAATTCGAAACTTTCATTTCGTTAGGGTATGAAATGTTATTAGTATTTTTAGGTGTATCGATATATGGTTGGATTTTAGTACACCTAGGGTGAAATGTTATGCTGCTTAAATAATTCGGATGTCATTGATTATCGTTCTACTGTAGTTATGCATTGGACGTAAATACTGAACGGGCAGAGGATGTCTTGATGCACAAGAAATTGTTGAACATGGCACGCGATCCTCTCACCAGGCCTGCAGTTGATGTGCACCTTGTGCAGGTAATTAATCAAGAATGAATCATCATGATTCTCTGTGATGATTCCTTTTGTTGATTGTCTTTTGGTTAACACTGATCATGATAGGACTTGATCCATAGTAGTCTCAACAGTAATGTATGATTATACTTTTGAAGGTACTAAGTATTGTAATTTTTGGTGGATATGAGTAGATAAGTTGTAACACATGCCGTAATGGTAAATGGAGATTGAAACATATATCTATGCATCATGAGGATGCAAATTACCAGATGGAATCACACATTCAAAGTGTATACTCTTGTCAACTGACATATACCGTTCATATTTCTTGTCAGTCTTTGCTGGGTGAAACAAATTTTAATATGATAATTTCAAGATCATGTTCTGTATAGATACTATTTAGCATTAACTAAGTAGCTAAATAGGAATGATAATATTTGTTGTTGTTCCAGTGATGTTGATGCTGCCACAAACTCTTTCTACCGTTCTGGGTAACTTTCGTTTGATGCATACATAAGCAGTCTTGGATAGCTCTTAGTTTATTGATTCTTCAGTTGCCATTTTCTTCAGGCCCACAACTTCAGTTGACAATTGATTATTCATAATTTATCCTTAATTCAGGTTCGTCCAGTTTCTGATGGAAATCATAGCAATTCTGTTCATTCAAGCTTCACTGAAGGAGGGGACGCTCTCCAACAAGAGAGGTTAACTACATTAAATATGTGTTTGAGAAGTTTTTTCTCTGACAAAATCGTTATGAACCTGTCATAGTGTGAAACTTGTATTAAGATCTCCTTATTTATTTTAATTTGCAGCCTTCACCCACCCCCTGCATTTGGCCTATCATCAAATTTTGAACTTGCTCATGATGCTCAAGACGGGAATAGCTCTCTGAGTAGGAAATCACACTTTTTGCGGTAATATTCTGAAAGGTTTGAGCCTGTTTGAGCTTTCTTTCTTTGCTGTTAATATGTTAATTTGTTGGTCCTCTATAATGTGGCTATCAGTGTAGTAGAATGAAATATGGGGTGGATTATCCATTCGTCCATTCATCTGTCGTCACTTCTGACTTTTGCAGGCCACTGCATGAAATAACAGTTTCGACAAAAGACAAACCCAAGCTCCTTAGCGGTAATGTCTCTTCATTTTGAAGATGTTAATATATTAAATGCTTCTTGAATCTCTGTATTCTAGTATATAATTCTTCAGCATACAAAAGTGTATGAGCTGACAGTAGTCTTATCTTTGTAAACATGCATGCAACTGCAACATTAATAATAATTGTGAAGCATCCCATCGGATGAAAATGTCGAAATGAGTTTTGTGATTATATTAAGCTGATGCATCATCTTGTTGGTAGATTAACTTATATATGCATATGTAGTTGCAGTGGTCACTTCTCTATCAACTTTTTCTCTATATCTCAGATTCGTATATAAACACATATTTCTCTTCTATCATCTGTGGATGAGCATGTTGGCCTGAAATTGGATTTTGAATGATAAGATTCGTATCCATCAAGAGAAGAGAGCATTTTAATTCCTTATCCTCCATTATCTTAATATTGCATTATTTAACTTGCGGTATAACTCCGCCGCATATATAAACAGGGCAACCCGTCTATATGTTGCGATCCCAAGCCCCAAGGATAAAGGAGGAGGGTTGCGTTAGGTCGACGACCGGCGTAAAACTTTTGTCATTTCTTATGGTATGGATCATATAAGACATCGTGATAAAAATGCTAGGATGCTCCCCGTAAAGGAGTGCGCCGCAGTGGTCCGATCTGCGGTGTCTTGGCAAGGACCGCTACACCTCCATAAGGGCTTGGGTGTAGTGAAAAATACACAAGAGCCCTCACACACTAATAAGAGGAACACAAATGATAATAAGAAAATTAGAAAGTATAGAATTGGCAAATTTGGAACATAGGTACTTTGTGAGTAAAACTATAGAGCTCGTAGATATTATGAGAAGGCGAAACATAGATATTATGTGTATCCAAGAGACTAAATGGGTAGGCGAGAAGGCTAAGACACTAGATACTACAGGGTTATAAGCTTTGGTATAGTGGAAAGGATAGAACTAGGAATGGGGTGGGTATCATTGTAGATCCTCTCTTCATAGATCAAGTAGTAGGAGTAACTAGAAAAGGAGATAGAATTATATCCCTTAAAATTGTAGTAGGTAACTAACTTATAAATATTGTTAGTGTATATGCACTCAAGTAGGATTAGATGATCTTTCTAAAAATTTAAATTTTGGGAAGATTTAGAAACTCTAATGCAATCAATCCTCAAAATGAAAAAGTCATCATAGGTGGAGACTTAAATGGACATGTTGGGAAGGATAATGAAGATTATGAAAGGGTCCATGGAGGATATGGCTTTAGCTCGCGTGAACAATGAGGTAGAACCATCCTAGACTTTGCGATTGCTTATGATTTTATTATAGGTAATACCTTCTTTAAAAAGAGAGACGAACATTTAATCACATTTAAAAGTGGTCCTAACAAATCACAAATTGACTACTTTCTAACCGGGAAAACGAGAAAAATATGCAAAAATTGCAAAGTAATACTGGAGAAAGCCTCACCACCCAACATGACTACTAGTTTTGGATATCAAACTTATTAACATACACTTAAAGAGAAAGAAAATTAACATACCGAGAATTAAGTGGTGGAACTTAAAGAATATAGAAAAAGAGATAGTTTTGTCAAATCTCTAGTAGAAACCATTGATTGGAAAGTGGAAGACAAAGCCAATGAAACATGGAACTATGTAACTACTCAAATGAAAAAGATCGCAAAAGAAACATTAGGGGTGTCAAATGGTAATAAATGGAATAAAGAGTCATGGTGGTGGAATCAAGAAATCCAAGAAAAGGTAAAGGAAAAACGAACTAGTTACAAAGTATTGTATTCTGTAAAAAACGAAGAAAACCTTACAAGATATAAAGACGCCAAAAAAGAAGTAAGAAGAGCAATATATGAAGCAAAAACCAAGGCATATGAAGATTTCTATAAGAAACTAGATACTAAAGAAGGAGAGAAAGATATATATAAAATAGCAAAATTTAGAGAAAAACAAACAAGAGATCTAACCCAAATTAAATGCATAAAAGATGAGAATGAAAACATTTTAGTGAAAGACGAGGACATAAAAGATCGATGGAGGAGGTATTTCAATAATCTTTTTAATGAACCGAAGAGGAATGAAGTCACATTAGGGAACTAGGCCAATCAATCGAATAGAAACCGTACCTTTTATCGTAGAATTCAACTTCATGAAAAGTAAAAGACTAAACAAAATGAAAACTGGCAAAGCGGTTGGCCAGATGATATACCAATTGAAGCGTGGAAATGTTTAGGTGGAGTTGGAATATCATGGCTTACTAAATTATTTAATGTTATTCTAAAAACTAAGAAAATGCGATGAATGGAGAAAAAGTATATTGATACCTATATATAAAAACAAAGGGGATATACAAAATTGTGCAAATTACGGGGAATTAAATTAATAAGTCATACAATGAAACTATGGGAAAGAGTTATAGAAGCAAGAATAAGAAATGAAACTAGTATATTAGATAATCATTTGGCTTCATGCCAGGAAGATCCACAATTGAAGCTATACACTTAATTAGACGATTATGTGAACAATATAATGAGAGAAAACAAGATTTACATATGGTTTTTATTGATCTTGAAAAGGCATACGATAGAGTCAACCGTGATATAATGTAGCGCGTATTGGAAAAAGAGGAATAAAAATAGCCTACATAGATGCCATAAAAGATATGTATGATGGTATAACAACATGTATCAGGGACACCAACAGAATATCTAGTGAATTCCCAAACACTATAGGTTTGCATCGGGGATCCGCTCTAAGCCCGTACCTTTTTATCCTAATAATTGATGAAATCACTAAACACTTACAAAAATCCATCCCTGAATGTATGTTATTTGCGGACGATATAGTTTTAATTGATGAAACAAGGGAAGGAGTAAATGCAAAATTGGAAGTTTGGAGAGAAGACTAGAATCAAAAGGTTTTACTATAAATAGGGCTAAAAAGGAATACATGGAATGCCACTTTAGTAAAAACAACAGAACAATGAGACGAAGGTTAAAATTGATGGACATGAAGTGAGTATAACAAAAGAGTTTTAAATACTTAGGATCTATAATTGAAGAGAACGGAGAAATCAATAAAGATGTCACACATAGGATCCGGCGGGTTGGAATAAATGGAGGAGTGCATCTTCTATCCTTTTGACCGTAAAATACCATTAAAATTGAAAGGAAAATTTTATAAAACGGCCATAAGGCCCGCAACGCTTTATGGAGCGAGAATGTTGGGCGACTAAATATGAACACGAACAAAAAATGAGGGTAGCGAGAGATGAGAATGCTAAGATGGATGTGCGGACACACTAGATTAGATAGAATAAGAAATGAACACATTAGAAACAAAGTGGGAGTAGCACCAATAGACGAGAAAATTAGAGAAACACGATTAAGATGGTTTGGACATGTTTATAGGAGACCTTTAGATGCACTGTGCGACGTTTAGAAGGTAGAGAATCACTCACACAAATCAAAAAGAGGAGAGGTAGGCCTAAAAAGACTTGGAAAGAAGCTATTAAACATGACATGTTATACCTAGAAATAAACGAAAATATGGCTTATGACCGTAAACGATGGCGCGATATGATCCGTGACCCGACCCCACGTAGTGGGATTAAGGCTCAGTTTGTTGTTGTTGTTGTTATTTAACTTGCGGTATCATTTTGATCTTTTGTCAGCTTAAAGTGAAACCACATATTAGACGTGTTCCTTGAATGATTTCGTATATTTAACCAGAATTCTTAGCAAACAAGGAAACTGCATTACCACTTTATCGTTTTCTTCACTCGTTGTCATTATTTATTCATTAGTACTGTGAATGAGAAATGGGGTTTACTTTCCAGTAAAACTTGGTGTAGATGAATCGTATTTCTGACTCTTGTTTTTCCTTTTCACTGGAGAATGCGTTTGACACTAGTGTTTTATGGAATGAATTTACTCCGTTTTGTCATAAGCTGTTTGTGTTCTTTTCTCTGGTTTCTTGTGTGATTATGTTGACAGACGGTGCATATATCCAAATCAGTTATTTCCATGCTATCTGCAGCTAAAAATGACTTTCATTGATAATAAGTGAGGTCGTCTTCTATTTAACTTTCAGTTGACTTGCCTGATGTCTGAGATTGGATTGAACATTCAAGAAGCCCATGCTTTTTGCACGATTGATGGTTATTCATTGGATGTCTTCGTTGTCGATAGTTGGGAAAAGGTACTTCCTTTTCTCTTTTAACAAGGGATCACTATAAATCTAAATAAATTCAATCTCTCATGGTAGAAATATTCAATTTTTAGTCAAAGATCTCTTCAATCTGTGAAAGTTAAGTTTAATAAGGTAGTGATGTAACAGAGACGATTGCAGCTTTCTATTTTTAGTCTACCTTTCTGGGTTGTGCTTTCTTATTTAATACCGACACAATTAGCGTATCCTAATTTTATCCTTGCTCCTCCAGTTTTTTTCCAAATTGTTGATTTCCTTTCTTACTGCATATTCTCAGGGGATTGACCATCTCAAAAATACACTGGTGAAGTTAATACCAAAGATCGAGGTACCAAAAGACATAACCATGTCTAGAGATTAATAATTTCCGGTTTGTTTGAATCTTTTATTATGAATTTGCTGCAGATGCAGTCAACATCTAAACAAGAGTTGATATTTCCTGCTGAAGGGCAGGGGCAGAGTGGTCTTTTGTTACCACCGAGCCATGTGGAAATTCCTTTTGACGGGAGTGATGTCTGGGAAATTGATGCAAATTTGTTGAATTTTGAACACAAGATTGCTGGGGGATCAAACGGAAACTTGTGAGTTTTATCATGTAATTATTGATTTTAATAACAGTTGGATCAAAGTCATCTAATTGTACATATAAATACAGGTATAAAGGCTTGTTTCGTAGTCAAGATGTGGCCATCAAAGTTTTTAAGACAGAGTCCCTTAATGGAGACATGCAGCGGGAGTTTGCACAAGAGGTCTACATATTGAGGTTAAATTTTATAACTTGTGCGTGCTTGTGTTTTTCCTAATTAAACTTGTTTAATTTGCGTTTAGAGTTCATCAAAATCTTAAAAACAAAAAGGAATATTTTTAGCTTATGCTGTTGTGACTTGGATTTGGATACTTCTGAATCTTCAGTCTCTTCATATGTGTGAAACGTGTTCTTTACGACTCACGTTCGATTTATGGTTGAGTCACACAGAGTTCTAAATAGTGGAAGAGTGTATTTGATTCTGGAGATGTATACTTCTATTTTTTTCCATTTCAGTGCAAGCCTTACATGTTTTTCTACTATTCAGGAAAGTTCGGCACAAAAATGTGGTACAATTTATTGGTGCGTGTACAAGACCTCCGCTCTTATGCATCGTTACTGGTACTATTGCTTTGATTTCTTATTCATTCCATGAACTTTTCGTGGTCCAAAGAGCATGTTGATACATCTATGTTTTGACCTCAATTCTCTTTTCAGAATTTATGTCTGGTGGAAGTGTGTATGATTTCCTTCACAAACAAAAGGGCGTTTTCAAGCTTCCAGCCATACTGAAGGTTGCTGTTGATGTTTCTAAAGGAATGAGCTACTTGCATCAAAATAATATAATTCACAGAGACCTAAAGGCTGCCAACCTTTTGATGGATGAAAATGAAGTAAGAAACTTATGAGATTACCGAACTAAATTACATGTCCAAACGCAAGAAAACTTAATTGTGTTCTAATGGTCGTCCTTTAAAAGCCTGTACTGTTAGAGATGTTCGTCTCTTTCTCTGAAAGGATAATATTGATTTTGTACTTAACTGCCTCTTTACAATACAGGTGGTTAAAATTGCTGATTTTGGTGTTGCTCGAGTGCAACTTCAGTCGGGAGTTATGACTGCAGAAACGGGAACTTACCGTTGGATGGCTCCAGAGGTGTGCTTTACCTTTTCTTTCTTATTATTATTTCGGATAATTACAAAAACACCCCTGAGGTTTGGGCTAATTACAAAAAAAAAAAACCTGAGATGTTTCAGAAAAAAAAAAACCATTGGGCTTTTGTCTTAAACTTAAGGGGGTAACGTAATATTTATCAATGTCATTGTCATGGGGGTTTTGAAGTGTTTTTTGCTTATGAAGGGGAAAATGTAAGATGGAATCAAACCTCAAAGGGTTTTTGCAATTCTCAAAAACATTTGGGTTTTTGTTGTATTTAGCCTGAACCTTAAGGTTGTTTTTGTAATTATCACTTATTATAATGTGACCAACTTAATTTAGGAAATTCTTGAAATTGTCATTTTGATTCTGAAATTTCATTTCTCAGTAGTTTTTAGTCACAACCCATAACCCGTGTCAAATGACTTATTTTGTTTTTGGTTGGAAGGTTATTGAGCACAAGCCATATAATCATAAAGCTGATGTTTTCAGCTTTGGGATTGTGCTGTGGGAGCTTCTGACGGAAAGGTTTGTTTTTCGCGTTCTTTATGAAACCGTAATTTACATAATTCTTTTTGAATCCTGAGATGTGTAGTATGAAAAATGAGCAAATATTTGGTTTTAGCGTTGCATTGTGATTTTCTATGAGTTACCATTGCACTCAAACTCCCATATAAGGCCAAATATTCACTTTCACATGTTTTCTATATACCAGGTTCCATATGCAAATTTGACCCCTTGCAGGCAGCAGTGGGCGTTGTCCAGAAGGTATATAGTCAATCCTAAACTATTTATTGTTTTAACAGAGTCCGTTGAATATGAATTTCGTTTCCTTTTTTCTGTTTTCTGTTGCCATCAATGCTACTGGGATTCAGATGGCATGCGCAGTCAAGTTTCACATTACTGAAAGGGTTTAATTACAAAATAAACCCTTGAGGTTCAGTCTAATTAAAAAAAAAAAAAACCAGCTATCTTTCAAATTTACAAAAACCCCTTGACATTTGTTTCTATCTTACAATTTGCACCTAAAGCAATTAACCTTGCGGGAGTGTTCGTAATATATTAAGGGGGTTTTATACTTTTGAAAGATAACTGGTGTTTTTGTAATTAGTCTAAACTCCACGGGTAGTTTTTGTAATTTACCCTTACTTGAAAAGTTGACTTTGCATAGGAAGAAATCCTGGAGGTCGTGTTTGAATTGATTCCAGTTAGTAAAGTAACAGTTGTCGAATTATGTGGTAACGGTATCTAACAAAGTAACAAGTAAAATAATACTTGAAGGTTTATGTTTATACTTGTTTCTTTCCATCTGACATTTCAATTAATGGAGGATTTTAAGATGATAATTGGTTTCTTTATTCAATATGAACTACTACAGGGTCTAAGGCCAACAATACCAAGGAACACTCATCCGTTGGTAGTCGAATTGCTCGAAAGGTGTTGGCAGCAAGAACCATCTTTAAGGCCTGAATTTTCCGAAATTGTAGATATCTTACAATATATGGCCAAAAAGGTATGCTAGCACTCAATTATTTACCCTTTTGCCATATTTATTTTGTTCCATGTTTAATGTGTTCTTTTACACAGATTTTCGAAGAAGAGAGGGCTACCAAAAGGATAAATCTAGGAGATCCATGTCAGCTCATAGACGAATGGCCATTTAAGAGACAAGAAAGCGAAAATGCTGCATGATGTGCTTCTGCATGTACAACATATGTTCCATTGATTACTCTTGCTGGGAAGAAACTCATCAATGGAAGCTAAAAATGCGGGAAGGTTAAAAAACCAAAAAGGAAAAAAACGAAAGAAAGTCGAAGCTCATAAAAATCAACTTCTGAGGTAAATTTCTAACAAATTATAGTCCCAACATATATAATACACAGAAGATTGTACAGTTTCTCTAGGCTCTTTTTGAAAAACCCAGGATCAAAGATCCACCCGTTTTTGTCGGATAAAATGGTGTAATTTATAACTGAAGTTCTGAATAAATATGTACATATGTTTTATATGCATAAATTAGAGCTCAGCTTTCTCTACTCTTAGTTAATTCAGGTTTGAGCGGTGCCTCCTACTTTTTAACGTTTTTGGTATAGCTAGAATAAACTTGTACCAACCAACCCCAGGTTGGTTGGCTGTTGAATTGAGGGGTTGCAATTGCAACCCCGAGGTCACTGAGTTCAACTCCGAATAACGCGGAGTTTTGGGGTTGGGTTTGTCTCCTAAGAGACAGGACCATCCCAGGAAGGACGGATGTCCCATAGTCCAGAAGGAAGTGTGGGGTCTGTGCCCCTACGGATCTCTGGTCGACAAAAAAAAAAAAAAAAAGAATAAACTTGTACCACGAACAACTCAAGTGGTATAAATTACACAAATCGTGTTTACCAGGTTTGAATCCCGACTCTTTCGGTTTCTTTGAGATTTATCCTCTCCGCTCCAACCACTCCTCCCAATTAATTAAAAGAAAAAAAGGTAGAGTAAATTTGTATGAAACTTGATTGATCTTTTGATAATTTATCAAAATATCACTCTTCATGAGGTAACTGTCACTTTATATTTGACATTGTACACTTAAATCTTTTGATATGGGCTTATTATGTTCTTGTGCGATGATTGTTTGTGAGTGTTTACTAGTTGCTACTTGTTAGTTGTTGCACTTAAATAATGACAATAAAAGTCTAAAGTGTTGCGATAAATATTTTTGTGATAAATGTTTTTACTTTTACTATCCTTGCTAAATTTAAGTTCAAACCCGTGATACTGGGAACTGGCAGAAGATACGAGTATAATTGCCTCTCTCAAAATCCTTCAAAAAATTTAGAATGAGGCCCAAAATCAAGTAGCCCAAATGATCTACATAATAGTCCGAAATGGAATATACCCAAATATCACTTGAGCAATGGGGCGGGGCAGATATCTAAAGGCTCCACCCCGTCATCCCGCCCTGCCCGTGCCCTGCTATGGGTCAGCCCTCAGCAGCCTCTACCCCATGCCCCGCCCATTCTCTTTTTTCTCCCCTGAATCTCTTTTTGATATTTCTAAATATGTACAAAAGAAATTATGTTATTGTATGAAAATATACTAATAAGGTAAATAACATGTACATAAAAATTACTAATAACCTGTTTTAAAAAAAAAAGAATATGTTAACTAACAATCTGTACAAGAATTTACAAATAAATTAATGATCTGTACAGAAAAATTGCTAATAACCTATACAATATATTATCTAAACCTGTACAACAATTATAGGCTTATATACGATGGGATCAGACACACTTCGTGAAAAGCCCAAATAGTAATTTATATGGCAGGCCCATTAACATTGTTGGGCATGAATAATTTGTTGATTGAGAAAACTTGATTTAATAATTTGAGTTCATAAAACCCACAAATGTTGAATGGATCCATTATAGCTTTAATGTTACTGGATTCTGATACTAAGCACAGACTCGTTCTGGCAAAAAAATTAAGACCCAACCCGCTGGATGTTGAATAGTCCAACTGGCGAATTAAGTTTGATTTAACAAACTATTTATTTTTTCCCCTATTGTGCGGTGATGCGCAGTAAGCGTGAAACAAAGATCAAACTCACCTATTACGTTGATTCTATACGAATACCGTAAAAGAGACAAGAATTGAGAGAAAACCCTCAGTTTTATTAATATCAAAATTCAACCACCCTAAAAATTATAAAATAACAAGTATTTATAGGATTAAAATCCTACCAAAATAAAACTCCTAACTTGACTAGGAAACTTAAAAGATAAACTCAAATAGAATACTAAACAAATCACTATCTAAAATATAAGATATTCTAAAATCCTAAAATATAATAAAACTAGATATTATCTCCATCATCCGGTAATCTTTTTCTTTTCAATATTTTTTAAGGTTAACTATACTAAACTCAGAAACTATGTGCTTTGCCGGTCTTGACATTTAGAGATCCGGGCGAAAGATAAAATGAGGCCCCTTTCATTGCAACATCACTAGCATAAAACTATACAATGTAAACAAACAAATTATCAAAAAATCATTTAAAATATCTTTGAGCTCATCAATAATATTTCATGATCAACTTGATCTCGATGCAACATATCTTTTTCAATACATAAGATTGCTAAATTAATTTATACAATCTTTCTTGTGATATTGTTAATCGTAAGTTTGTTTTTAATTATTTTAATTTAGAGAAACTTCTTTCTCGGATGCCACAACCACAAAATTTCTTAACGATATTCTATAGGCAATTAAGATATTACGATAACAACCCAAAGCGTTTACAAACTCTAAGATTTCAAGTGTTGTATTTTCTTCTACTTGTAACACTTTCATTTTAGTAAATAAATTACCTGAATTAATATCTAAAAGGTTACCATGTTAATGCCAAATAAAATGTCATGTCAAATAATCGTGTGTAAAAAAATCAAAATTTCTCTAACTCACTTACTAAACTCTCAATTTCACTTTTTGTTTTGGCATTATCACTCGTGTCAATTAATTCTAATAAGACTTCTTTTAAGAGCAAGTCTCTTGAGACGATGATCTTACGGATCTAAATCAGTGAGACGGACCTCCTAAGGGCTCCGTCTTGAGAACATGAACCATGAAAATAAATTTAAAAATAATAATGAAAAAAACAAAAATAAACCCTAAAAACATTAACCATGAAGAATAAACCGAAAAACAAAAATAAACCCAAAAAAAAAAAATAAACCCTAAAAAAAACTAAAAATCCTAAAAACCCAAATCAATTAAAAAACAAAAATAAACCCTAAAAAATAAAATATAAACCCTAAGAAAAATAAAATCTGAAAAAAAAAAAACCTTTAAAACTTTCAGATAAAGCTCCGTCTCACTGGGATCTAAATTGTAAGACTGCCTCACATGCAAAGTTTTGCGCTTTCTTTTATTTGGGGAGTTTGGTATCTAATGGCTTTCACACTTCCAACAAGGTTCTCCTTATTCAGCAATGATTTAAGAGTTAAGTCAAGTGTTGTATACCCTATTTTTTATATGCTACTATAAGTTGATACTGCATAAAAACCTCAAAATTTTCGTGCTAATTCTCTCTTAAATTGAGAATCCAGATTACTACAAGACGCGAATTTTTTTTGAGTTATCAATGTGTGGCAGATATTGAGGGAGTTAATATTTTATGCAAAATCGTCAAGAGGGATTTTATTGGAAAAACGTTTTGCGATTTCTGTTTTAATTATTGTAAAAAACAAACAGCACACTGGTGTCAGATTCTCTCCTCAATTTCTCTCTCATTTCCCTTTCACCCCAGCCCCCACCCGCCTACCGGCAAGCGAGTCCCACTCGGATTCCTTAAATCCCACTCGGACTCCCCTCAATTATAATACTATTATTTTAATTATAAAAATTATTAGAAGAAATAAATAGGGGAAAATAAAATAATACACCTCGAAACTTGATTGTATGCAAATATACTCACGAAATTGTCAATATAACACTTATTCCCACATCTAATTAGAATTTGATATTACCGATCAAAAAAAAAAATTAGAATTTGATATTTGAACACAATTGCGCTTAATAAAAAAGAATCTGTATAAATTTTAGTATACCTTTAACATTTGTATCCCGTTTTTTATTTACATTCTTCGTTAATTCGAAAAAAGTTATTTTTTTCTCAAAAAAATTGTAACATTAAGTAATTCAAACTTTAGAAAATTAAAGAGATAGTTTAATATAACAAATACACAACAAAATTAAATATGAGTGATGAATGAATAAAAAATATTGAAAAGAGAAATATAAAATGTAAACTGATTTCATTCTGTAAATTTACATTGTGCAGCTCGTGTTTATATACAATAGGAAAAACTAGCTAACTGTTGCAACTAATTAACCAGCTTTCTAAGGCTAATTTATTAAATTAAAGTTATTTTAAAATCTATTTAACTAAGTAATGTCAAAAACAAAAAATTTAACATATATATGAGGTGACTCTGATTTCTCAATTTTTAATTTTTTTCTTAAATTTTTTAAAAAACAGAGTTATGACCTCTGTTTTCTCAGTTTTTCTTTTCTTTTTCTGGAAATTTTAGATAACTCTGTTTTTTTATAAAAAAATTAATTAATTTTCAAAAATAATTTTGTATTGAAAAAAATATATTAAGTGAATTTTTTATTTTATAAATTTGAAAATACATACACTATTTTTCTGATAAGTACAACTGGTTTTCGCTAAAAATTTAAAAAAATGACCGAATTTAGAAAACATAATACTAAACTCTGTTTTCACCTCATACGTGAATAGCTTTAGTTTAATAAATTAGTCACTTTCTAACTTATAACTTCCAAAGTAATAGGAAATATTTATGTATAAAGTTTTCATAATCTGCATCTCACCCCAACATTTTGTAATTTTGCTGATAAACTATAAGAAACATGATATGTAGAATAGACTGTATGAAGTTATTTAGATTATAAGTCATCAACAAACAATAAAAACAATGAATAATTGTAAATATTTAAGTCGAATAAAACAAATTGTTTTTTATTGTCACGTGCATTTCAAGATGAATTACACCAATTATTTAGACCTATCATATGAATAACTTATTGCTTTAATTTGATGACAACTCTAGTATTACAGAAACTTCCAGACTTCAACAATTAGTAATATAACCAACAAGACAACTAAATATCGACAAAAGCAGTGCAAATCTCATGGGTGAATCTACTGTAGGCCCGAGCTGGGTTCCGCTGCAACTTTAAAATTTATATACATAAGGTGCAAATTTTTTATCTATTTTTTTGAACTAATTTTTTTTATCTATTAATCAGTTCATACATGTCTACTCAGCTTTCAATGAATATTGAGGGAAACAATGTATACCTTTAGTTCACAATAAGTGTCATTTAAAAAAAAAAATCACACATATTAATGAACATATTAAATACTGAATATACTATTAATAAATGTAAGTTGGAAAATAATACATATTAAATGCATTTACTAGATGAATAAATTATTAATAGGTTACTCCTTATTCTTGAAAATGTCAAAACTTCACTTTTTTTTTTTTGGAAAAATTATTGATCGGTCATGATACTTATTGAGAAGTATAGGAAGTATACAATTTTATGCTAATGAAAGTCATTATCGCCAACGTGGTAGCATTTTAACCGATTTTGATTCTAGTGGAGGCATCAGGCAGCTATGATCATAATAGCCGTGGTAAATTAGACATGAGTATTTTTCTATTACCAAAAACGAAAGTATTTTATTAAAATTCAAGCACAAAAATACAAATTGCCTACTGGCAATAGGGTCACGTCGCACAAACATTTGTTAAGGGAAAAATATAAGAATGACAATGGAATGGGCGGGTATCCAAAGACCTAGAACAACCATCTTGAGCGAATTAAATAAAATTAAATACAAAAGAAAATAAAAATAAAAAGAAAAATCTATTTATAATATATTTATAAAATATTTTTTATAATTAATTATCAATTTATAAATGCTAGATATAATATTAAGTACATAAAATTACATTATAATATATATTATATATGTTTATATAATATATATTAAATGTATTAAAAACAATTGGTAGGCGGGGACGGGGTTAAGCGATACCTAAACTCGCCCTGCGCCATCGCGGGTCACGGTGCGGACAACCCAAATGGCTCTAGCCAAATTGTCATCCCTAGAAAAACACAGTCCTAACTCCTAAGGAGAGAAACAAACACTGAAAGAAAATAAAAATAAAAAACAAAAACTCTTCCACGACTTAGGAGGAGTCTAAAACACACCGAAAAAGATGAGTATGCACTCTCCAAAGGAGACTGTCTATATAAATACAAGGAAACATTGTTTATTCCATGTCATCTAATCTAAGTGGCGGCCACCCACATGGGATCATAATTAACCCTTGGATCATCATACACACATACACACCACATGGATGTGTGTTTGATCCAAAGAGCCATACACCCAAGTGGGGTAGCTACCCACTTGGTGACATGGAATTTACCAGAAAACACACCCCTGACATAAGCTATAATTATGTACTAACAAGACAGACACCTCTAACTTCGTATAAACACAAGAAAACACACCCCTCACATGAGCTATCACCATGTACTGGCGAGACACCTCGACCCGCTTACGCTTCACTTCTCAATCGAGAACCACAAAAACACCAAATGTAATAGAAAAACACAACAAAAAAAAATCAAAATAAACTACAAAGAAAAAAATGATACAAGAAAATAAAATCGGCATTTCCCTCTCTCAAATTTACCGCGTAGCGGGGAAAAATACCAAGCGCCGATACACGAAATGGTTGGCCAAATAAAAATAAAGAAAAAATCATATAAATATTAAATAAAAAAGTAACTTCAAAAATTTTACATACTAAATTTTTTTAAATGGAGGGGTCGGGGTCGGGTTAGCCCCTAGCTCCGTCATTGACCGCCAAGTAGGAACGAATATTTAGTGCACCATATCGTCAATTTCCGGATCCGTCCATGAGTGCAGTAACGTTGAATGGGAGGTTCTCAACAAGTAAAAGCTAAACTCCAACTGTATCAATATTTTTGCGTGTCAGTGTGTCACAGACGCCGTGGTTGATGGTGGTTCGCCTCCGTAGCGCCGTCGTAATCAGCCGCGCCGCCCTCCGCCAGTCGGCTTCAAAGTCGAAACAGAAAGCACAGCTGGGAGTTTTGTCCGAGTATAAAACGCGGAGGTGCGCAAATGGCGGCAACACAAAGAACAAAATTAAAGACACGTGGACCCATGTCGTTTACTATTCCGTACACACTGAAATTCTCTTTTTAAGTGTCACACTCGTCCGATGTACATACAATTTCACGCACTGGGTGATAATTGTAATTGTTGTTTGAATCGACACGTTACGTTACACCTCAAATGCAGCACTCTTATAATTGAATGGAAAAAACATCAACTTGGTTGTCTTTTCTTCTTGTTTGGTCCAATGAATTTAAACATACGTGATTGGTCAGGTTAGCTGATAGTATAAATGTATAATATCTACTATTAACGATGGAAAATTTGAATCTTTGATATTTCTTATAGTGATTTTCTTCTTTATTAATAAAGTAGGTAATAGATGGAATTTGTCTGCCACACGAACAAAGTTAGGGTCTAGGGTTAATTCGAGAATAAATTTATAGAATGTTTTAAATAGACTTAGAGGGTGTTTGATTAAGCTTATTTAAAATATCTTATGCCTACATTTGATAAAGTTGTTTTAGGAACTTATAAGATGTTAGATCTTATTTTAAAAATAAGTTGTCGTAGTGTTTGGATAAAATAAGATAGTTGAACTTATAAATTTGTTTTTATATCTTATAAAATTATTAAGTATATTTTTGTCTTTTGAATGTTTAAAATAAGGAGCTTATAAGCTCTTTTAAAAAAGTTGGGATGAAGGTACTTTTTTAGGAGCTTATAAGCTCAGAATAACTTTTTTTAGAGTTTATAAGCTATTTTGGAAAAAAATTACCAAACACACTCTTAAACATTTTATAAGCTATTTTTAAGAGCTTATAAGCTCAACCAAACACCCTCTTAATTAAACCCTCACTTTAAACAAAAAGCACTTATAAGGAAAGTTCTTACTCACTACTCATAAATAGATTACATGATCACATAAGAAGCATATTAGAGTTTTCATTGGTATTTTATTGTATCCTATTTAATACATGCATAGTACTCTCTTCGTTAATAAAATAGGAACTCTTTCTTTCTTCGTCCGTTTTAAATTATATCTTTGTTCTTCATTGAGAGTATTAGTTACACAACAATATAGACTAAACTACTATTATTTAATTCACTTTGCTTGAGACCAACAATGATATGTTCTCATTTAATGCAAGAGCAAATTAGGAAGAATATGGAAAAAAGTTACGAGCCCAATTACGCTTATTGTATTTTCTTAACTGTAAAATACTCTAATTGCATATCATATTGTGACAGAGGGAGTATAGGTTTAAGATATTACCTTAAATTATAATTCATGTTAATCATAAACACCTGATATAAATGTGTGATATACAATATAAAATTGTATTAAATTAATATAGAGAACTTAAAATGCATAACTAATGAAACATATGAAACCTTGGTATATATGACTAAGAGGAAATGTTGTACTTTCACACACAGAAAAGCTGCCTATTATGTTAATAACATTTTATGAAGGGGAAATAAATTCATCCTGAATTATGGCTACTTTACTTTTTGGATTTCCAATCTAAACTTTGTATTTTTGGCAACTCACACTAAATTAAACTACTCGGGTTTTGCAATTTACCACCTAAGTATGCGAGGGGAAAACCATTTTGTGCGCAACACGCGGAGCAAATTAAAGCATCTACTCACGTGGTCGTGAGGGCAAAAACGTTAAACTGTCTAAAATTGTAAAAGTTATTATACTTTATCACCTAATCTTTGCATCATATCTCATTTTGTTACCAAACTTTGCACATTTGCACTTTGTACATTTCAAAATTAAAATCCATATTAGCTAGTCAGTCCCCAATCACCATGACCGTTATAGGTAAGTTGTCAAAATTAGCCCCGGTGCGGTGGGTTGGCCCGATAATAGGGTCGGTCTATGATGATATTGTAAGCACGAAAAGAGACGGATCTATTTGGCTCGGCCAATTGGACCAAATTCGGGTTTGTCGGCCGGACTTCTCATGTGTATTTTCATGAGTTGTATTGAGTATATCGTAGATGAGTCCATAAACGTTAGTTATCGGTTAGTTTAACTTCCGTTTCTTAGTTAATCGATTATGATTCATTAGAAGTTTAGTTTAGTGTTAAGGGTGGTTTTTGTTTCTCATTTGTATAAATACCTTCTCCCGAGTCTTGTTCAATGCAATGGAAAATATACAAATTATCTTCTCTTATCTCCGAAATCTAACATGGTATCCGAGCCATCTCTTCTTCCTAATTTTTTTAACCGAGCTCTTCAATGGCGGTTTCATCTTCTCAGTCATCTTCTCTCCGCCTTCCTCAATACACTTACGATTCGACTCGATCGATCCAACTACTTGTTTTGGCGCTCGGGTTTTTCTACAAATGCGTGCTCATGGTTTTGACTCGATTTTACTTGGTGAGGTCTCTTCACCTCCTTCGCAAGACTCGATCCATCCGGTCCTCCTCTTCAAATCCCGAATATCCGGTATGGTTACGGAAATATCGGTTTCTATTCAGCTGGTTGTTATGTTCAATTTCTGAGAGTATGCTTGGACATGTGAGTAGATGTACTACTTCAGCTGAATTATGGTCTATTTTGGAAACTATGTTTCAATCACAATCTCGTGCTCGAGTCATGAATTTACGTTTTCAACTTCAATCTACGAAGAAATGAGGATTGAGTATTGATGAATATGTGTTAAAAATGCGTGGATTTGCTGATGGAATTTTGGCAGCTGGTCAGACATTAACTGATGATGAATTGATCATGTATATTTTGGGCGGTCTTGGTGTTGAGTATGAATCTGTGGTAGTAAATCTCACTACTCGTGCAGAGCCTTTAACTCTTTTTGAAACTCACTTTATTCTTCAGTCTCATGAAATGCGTCTCTCAAATCAATTGGTTTCTAGCACCGATCTTTCTGTTCATCCAAATGTTAACTTGACAACCAAAAGAACTCAGTATCCTGGTGATAGACAGGTAACCTCTCAGTTCTCTAGTGACAGAGGTGGTGGTTTTAGAGGCTTTCGTGGTGGTTTCCGTGGCAGAGGTCGGTTTGGTCGTGGTTCCAGATTCACTTGTCAACTCTGTGGAAAACCAAATCATTTAGCAGCTAAATGCTACAAGCGGTTTGATAGGAATTTCACTGGCTATGATAACAATTCCTCTTCTCCTCAAGCACATCAGGTGGCTGTATCTAATCCTGACCTTTCTCTGAAGCTGGTAGTCAAGTTTCGACTTATTCTAATGGTGCGGACTGGTTCATGGATAGTGGTGCTACTCACCATGTTACTTCTCAGCTTCAGAATCTTGACATTCAGTCTGACTACAAAGGCAAGGACAAGCTAGTTGTTGGTAATGGCTCAAACCTTTCTATTTCTCATGTTGGTTCTTCCTTAATACCTACTTCCTCCAAATCTCTTTTTCTTCATAATATCTTATGTGTCCCTGACATTACCAAAAACCTTGTCAAGATTTCTAAATTCACAAAAGACAATTCTGTGTTCATTGAGTTTCATGACTCTTTTTTCTTCTTTAAGGACAAGATTTCCAACAACAAGTCTTTGCTTAAGGGTGCTTTGAAGGAAGGTCTTTATCAATTGGATCTTTCTCATCCTGTCTTGACCATCAACTCTTCGCTTCTACTAAGAAGAATGTTTTAGCTTTGTGTGTAGCTCCTTTGTCTTTGCTCCACGTAACACTACTTCACTGATTTGCAGTTTTAGCTTGTAATAAAACCTCTTCGATGTTGTTCTTTGGCATAATAAGCTTGGCCATCCATGTAATGTTGTTCTTAACTCTGCTTCTAAAACATTTGCACATTTAATTTGTTAATAACAATAATACTTCATTTTTCTCGTGATGCTTGCAAATTAGGCAAACAAAGATAGCATGTCTTTTCCTTCGATTCCTACTAAATCTTCCACACCCTTTCGAGTTAATTCACACTCGATGTTTGGGGTCCCGCTCCTATGTGTCAAGTCAAGGATACAAATACTATGTTCACTTTATAGATGATTACACTAGATACACCTGGATATTTCCTTTATCTGCCAAATCTGAAGTTCTCCCTAACTTTCTTCTGTTTCAAGCTATGATTGAAAGACAATTTCCTTTTAAACTTGAAGCTCTTCAATCTGACTGGGGAGGTGAATACAGATCTTTAGTTCCTCATCTTCAAAAAATTGGGATTCATTTTAGGCATCCTTGTCCTCACACTCATCCCCAAAATGGGAAAGCTGAGAGAAAGCATCAGCACATAGTTGAAATGGGCTTAGCCTTCTTAGCTCAAGCAGCCATTCCTGCTCTGTATTGGTGGGATGCTTTTCACACAGCTGTCTACACCATTAATAGGCTTCCTTCTCCCACTCTCTCTAATCTCTCACCCTTTCAGCTTCTATTTGGCACCCCTCCTGACTATTCTTTTCTCAAACCTTTTGGATGTTCTTGCTTCCCATATCTTCGGCCTTACAATTCTCACAAATTACAATTTCGATCCACAAAATGTATTTTTCTTGGCTATTCTCTTGATCACAAAGGGTATAAGTGTCTCACCATTTTGTAGGCTATATATAGCTGCTTAATCGTTAGTTTCAATGAATTTGAATTTTCCTATTCTCTCTATGCTTCAACCCCTTCCCGCACAATCATCTTATGTGTCTTCCTCTCTTCCCATTCTTCCAACTCCAGCCTTTGTTCCAATTGTCCCAGCCCCTGCATCCCCTGCAACTCCTCCATCTCCAGCTGCATCAACTCATTTTGCTTCACCTACTTCATCTTCCAGTTCCCCTAGCCCCGCACCTCCGGTGCTCCTTCTATTCTCGCTATTCCATCTAATGCTCATTCTATGACCACTAGGTCCAAGAGTGGCATCCATGTTCCTAAAGTTTTCACCTCTCTCGTTGCTCAAGAGCTTCCTCGCCCAACTAGCTCTGTCGAACCTAAGTGGAAACAAGCCATGGATGTTGAGATGCAAGCCTTGTATAAGAACCACACTTGGGAGCTTGTACCCTTTGATGATAGTATGAATCGGTTGATCATAAATGGGTTTTTAAAGTCAAACATAACTCACGATGGCTCCATAAACAAGTACAAGGCAAGGTTAGTTGCCAAGGGGTTTCAACAGACTCCTGGCATTGATTACTTTGAAACATTTTCTCCGGTTGTGAAAGCTGTTACAATCGAGTCATGTTTGCCCTGGCGCCTTCTAAGGGATGGAAAATACAGCAGTTGATGTTTCCAATGCCTTTTAAATGGTGATCTCACTCATAATGTTTACATGACTCGGCCGGTTGGATATGTTGTGGCTCCAAGCCTAATCATGTCGCAAACTTACTAAAGCTTTATATGGGCTCAAACAGGCTCCTCGGGCATGGTATGAGAAGCTGAAAAATTTCTTGATCACTTGGGGATTTCACCTTCCACATCGATCATTCTTTGTTCCTTTTAAAAAATGCAAAGGGTCTACTATTGGTGCTTGTTTATGTTGATGATATTTTAATAACTGGTGATGATTCTTCTCAAATTACTCAGCTCATTGGTGATCTTGACTGCAAGTTTTCTCTCCATCTCCTAGGGGAAGTGAACTATTTTCTAGGCATTGAGGCTCATAAAATGTCTAATGGTGGTTTTCTGCTCAACCAAACTAAGTATATTACAGATCTTCTCAAAAAGGCCTCTATGTCTGACTGCAAGCCCTGTCCTACCCCTTATTGTTCCAATCTCAAGCTCAGTCAGCATGATAGTGACTTGTTTGATGCACCTACACTTTATAGGAGTATTGTGGGGGCCTTGCAATACCTTACCCTCACTAGGCCTGATATCTCCTTTTCCGTTAACAAGCTAAGCCAATTCATGCACTCTCCTACCCTTCATCATTGGCAAGCTTGTAAAAGGGTTCTCCGTTACCTGAAGGGTACTGACACTCTTGGGCTTTTATTCAAACCTGCTGTCGATTTGTCTCTTGAGGGTTACACCGATGCTGATTGGGCTAGTTGCCCGGATGATCGACGTTCTACAAGTGGTTATTGTATTTTTCTTGGTCCTAATTTGGTTGTTTGGAGTTCTAAGAAACAACCTGTGGTTGCTCGGAGTTCTACTGAGTCTGAATATCGAAGCCTTGCCACGCCCACCACCGATTTGGTTTGGCTCGTTCCTCTTGTCTCAAATTGGGTATTCATATCACTCAGCCTTCTATCCTGTGGTGTGACAATATGAGCGTTATTTCACTTACTTCCAATCCGGTTTTTCATGCCAAAGCCAAGCACATTGAAATTGATATTCATTATGTTCGGGAGAAGGTTCATCATAGGGAGTTAGATGTTCGCTTTGTACCATCTGAGGATCAGCTTGCTGATTCATTCACCAAGCCCCTCTCTATCAACCGATTTCAGATTTTGTGTTGCAAACTCAACTTGGCTCGACCATGCTTGGTTTTGGGGAGTATTGAGTATCTTTGTAGATGAGTCCATTAAACGTTAGTTATCGTTAGTTTAACTTCCGTTTACTTAGTTAGTCGATTATGATTAATTAGAAGTTTCGTTTAGTACGGTAAGGGTGGTTTTGTTTCTCATTTTGTATAAATACCTTCTCCCGAGTCTTGTTCAATGCAATGGAAAATATACAAATTATCTTCTCTTATCTCTGAAATCTAACAAGTTGGGTCGGGTTTGGACATCCCAAATGGTGGTCAGATGGAATTTTTCCCGCCCGGTTTTTTTTTTTTTTCTCTTTGGCTAGCGTTACCAACCCATTTGACAATTTCTAGTTATAGGTGATGACATGACCAAATCTCTAAAAAAAAATTATATTACTGGACAACATTCAAATATTAATTTATGAGTCTAAAAGGACAAAAAAATTGCCAACAAAATAAAGACTCTTTAATTTGACCCATGTCGTTTTTTATTGAGTACGAAATTACGAATACGATGCGTGTAGAGTATCACACTCGTGCGATGTAACATAGGGCATATTTGTGCCAATTTCATTAATTTGTTGATATAATAATGTGCTTAGATCGACATGACCACAACTGCCCCACTCTATATTTTAATTAAAAGCACCAAATTGGTTGACGGTCTGTTTCTCTTTTACTTTTTGTTTGGTCCATTGAAGTGGAAATATACGTACTACTCACTTTCAACAATTAATAAAGTATTAAAAGATGAATCACTTAGA
Source organism: Rehmannia glutinosa (assembly GCA_016081115.2). Lineage (NCBI taxonomy): Eukaryota > Viridiplantae > Streptophyta > Magnoliopsida > Lamiales > Orobanchaceae > Rehmannia > Rehmannia glutinosa. The sequence goes on from JABTTQ020001377.1 coordinate 795,548, forward strand.
AGAAAGGTTCTTTATTACAAGTACTACACGTTAATTAGATTACATGATCATGCACGTAAGAAGTTTAGATTTTTATTTTTGATGTGGTGTCTATTGTATATTCTATATAATACATGTGCTAGCTGATGTACATTGTGTGTATAAAATATTTTTAAAAATATATAATTAATATTAGTTATATATATTTGACATGAATGTACAATTGAAAATATAAAATGAAACATTAAATTAAATAGAGAATTTGAAATGTATAATTAATGTAAAATATAAAACCTTCAGTATGGCTAAGAGAAAAAAGCTTATCATGTTATTCCTATTTCGATAATCCTTGTAACTTTAATTTATTTTTCTGGTGTAGACCGGAGATTGTTCTATTATTATATTATCTTAGTGAGTAAAAATATAAATTGTATTATGTTATTTCTCTGGAGTACGTAGTCTTGTGGCACCCTAAGTTTAGAAATTCTAGAATCTACCATGAACTTCACTTTCAATGCGGAGTAAGATCATAATTATGACCTAACCAATTGTTAGAAATCTCAACTTTCACATCTTGACTTAAAAATAAATTAAATAATAAACAATGCATATCTAACTTTTAAATACCAGACTATAAACTTTAAATAAAATCCCAATTCCAAAGAAAACATAAAATATTAACTAAATCCAAATCTTTATTTCTAAATCAACTTTATTAAGCTATTTGGGTGAGTCTACCTTCCGAGTAATCTTCTCGAAGCACCTAATTTTCATCACCTGAAATATGGGAAAAATTAAATTGGTGAGCTAAAGCTTAGTAAGTAAACTCCATGTTATATATGCTTATGTAATGTAACACTTGTAAAAATATCATCATGTTTAATTTTATTTCACTTGGTGTACTTGAAAAAAAAAAGTTTACTTGGTGTAACATCTAGTCAATCTAATGCTATGGGACTATTTTTATACACGGACATATTTATATAATTAATGTGAAATGGCTTCTTGATTTCATTTATATATATGTAACACTCATAATATTCAAATTTGACCAGAAAACATTGTGACTAAACAATTAATCACTTCCGCACATGTGTAGTGTGCATTTGACAAATGTATGAAATAATTTACTAATTTCAAATTATACTCATTCAAAACAATTGCCGCCCATTTGGTTTGTTTTTATTTTGCCACCCACAAGCAACTGGACCCCTTACAATTTGTATGCATATGTCGACATTGAATAGGAATAATATTTGCTATTGTCCACCCCCTCATGGGGTTGCCTAGAACAATTCTTGAGCTCGAGAGGTTTCAAATTTGAATCCCCATATCTGCAATTGGAGTTGGCAACTGATAGTGTTGGGCCAGTTCGGCCCAAGCCCATCGAGCTTTGTGAAAATTTTGGACTAGATTAGACTCGCCTGATCTTGGCCGGGCCTAAAAATACATGGTCCGACTTGCCTGTGTGTACAATTTGTACACAAAAATAAAAAGTCGACGATTAACCCGACTCACCCGCCCAATAATAGGGATGGTAGGTTTGGATGGGTATATACATAATACATGTACCCACCCACCAGACCCTAATAATGAGATGGGTATGGATAGTCTTTTTGGATTTGAGATGGATGTGTTGAGAAATGCTACTCATTTATATACAAGTAAGATATTGTTTTACTCATCGGATACCCACTACTCGAACCCGTTTATCCCTTTAGTAATTTCCACTTATTTTATTCGACCTGGCATGATATATTTCGTTTCAACTATGTTTTACCTTTTTCATGCTTAATAGAACTACATGTCCGATATTCGCAATTTTAAGGAATGTATTAGTTGCATCCGCATTTATATGTTGCTTTTGATTAAGTTTATCAATGATGATAGCATGTCATGATTTGCAAAATTGAAATGGTTAATTGTTTTTATTGATAATTTATCATATTAGGCATTGTCTTATATATATAATAATTAGTTTTTGGTATGATGTCATTTAAATAGTCATTTATATGGATGACAATTTTGACCTGGCCCATGAGTATCCGTCCTGCCCGTTTGGGTTGCCCCCGCCCGTGACCCGAGGCGGGACATGACGTCCGCAGGTATCACTTCAGCCCCGGTACCACCCACCCCGCCTAATATTTTTATTTTTAAAATATATTTTGTATATATAATATATATTATAATGTAATTTTTATGTATTCTTAAATAATATATCTAATATTTATAAATTGATAATAATAAATTTCGTAAATAATATTTTATTAATATATTTTTTTCATTTTTTCTCATTAGTTTATTTAATTTAATTTAAAACGGACGAGACAGATTCGATCCGCCTGCGGCCGTGGTGGGTCGACCGATCCCATCGTGTTCTGCAGACACGGGGCCGGTGCAGTTCTTGGCCGACCCGCCTCATTGCCACCCCTAGTCATTTAAATATTCATATAATTATAAGTTTTGATATAAAATAAACGAGTTTTTCGATGCGAATGCGTAGTAGTAGCGGGTATCAACAATTGGATTTGGGATGTGTTGTAATAGTTGTAATTTCTTAATTAGGTTTGGGACGAGAGTACGAGTAATACAAATATTATAGGGATCGGGTATGGATAGCTTTAAATGGGTGAATAGCCTACCCATTACCATCCCTAGCCAATTGAATTGGACCAAGTAGCCCGAATTTTTTCGGACCTAGAAAATCATTGTTGACCCCAAACCAAGGCCAAACTACATTTGCCAACTCTATCGCTATACTTGATCGAGCTTATCGTACAAGACTTACCTAGTGATGACTCAAAAGCTACCTTTAAAACCGTAGCAAGTGCACCTATCGTTTTATAGTATAGATTATTGAGTCACCAAGTGTCATTCCACGAGGATTATAAGTACTAATAATTACCGTCTTTTTGTTATTTAATCTAACAATTTTCAAGAGTTTTTGTTTGATAAAGAATCTAAATTATCGAAGTGTAAAAATGAAGTAAAATTTGTAGAATAAGAAATCAAGAGATAGAAGTGTGTTTGAATGTAAATCCCTCTAGAATGTTTTTGTGATTTGACAAGTTAAAAGATTCAACCATAAGCCCTTAAGCAAAAACCAACCTCTTTTAATAAAATCTCATGCTATGTGGACCGTAGAAATTCCCGATTTAAGTTAATCCCTTTCTCAAGGCGAAAAACTCCTAATCTCAAGTTGATTAATGAAATCTCTTTCTAGTTAAACCCCCAAGATTGCATTATAACGATTTATGAATTCCCATATTAGGTTTGACCCTAATCCAGGAAGATTTATGTCGTCTATATCTAGGATTGCATGCAACTCTTTTCACTTATATAGGTTCTATTTCACCATGAATCTCTCGATTTCCGGATGAAAAATAAACTTCAAATCAATATTGCGCATATATCAATTCGAATGAACGAAGCATAATATAAGTGAATCACACAAAATATGAAGATTTTATTAAAAACATACACACCTTAATCACAAATTCATTCTAGAGTTCATTACATTCAAACACTAGGAGTTTAGCTACACATGATTTTGACCAAAGAATAAATTACACAAGAAGATGTAAACATTGTAGACATGGTGTACTTATCTTTATCAAAATCTCAATTGACTTGATGATGTTGCTCCAAGCCTTCTTCCCCAATGTTGCCTCAACTTACTTCTCCAAGACCCCTTGATCCCAATTCCACTCAAAATGTTAAACACTATGAATCTCTCTATGAATGAATATTACATGAATGATTTTCCAACTCAAACTCCTGGCTTTTATAAGCACCATCTTGTGAAATACCATATTAACAAATGCCCCATTTCCATGCTTGTTAGTTGAATCATTGTGTGCACATTCATGGTTGAGTTGGTTGAATCATTGTATACACATGATGATTGAGGGAATATGGGGACATGTTGCAGCAAAATTGGGTGTTAAAGGTGTATAAAAGTGGTCAAAAGGCTTGGTAGGTGAGTCTTCCATAATTTTCACATGAAAAAGTTGCAAAAGGGGTCCGGACACGCCAGTGTCGCAAAGACGGCCAGGCCGTCTTTGCACAAAGAATTTGGAAAATTGCACGACACGGCCGTGTCGTGTGACACGGCCTGGCCAGGCCGTGTTGTGCGACACTGGCCGTGTTTGTACAACACGGCCAGGCCGTGTTCGGCCTGTTTTGTGCGGTTTTCCTCCTCTTTTGATCCCCTTCAACATGGCCGTGTTTGGACCCTTTTTCCAATTTTTATCCAATTTATTTCCTTCTTTTTTGAACATGGGCATGTTACTTGTCACCCCAAGTCATGTTGAGTGATTTTCTTGCCTTTTTCAATCAATATTGGCTCCATATTGCTCCAAATTGCTCCACCTATAATGTTAAACACATCATACTATGAAATGCTACGAAATACTTGAGAAACTATGATTTTTCTAACAAAACAATTCAAAAACTATTGAATTAATAATATAAAATATGTACAAAATGACACTTATCAAACCGCTCCAACTTGGAAATTTTGCTTGTCCTCAAGCAATTTTAAAAAGAGAGATGGGTTGAAAACAAAGAAGAGATATCTATTTTCACAATTTCGACATGATTGAAGTGAACTACTAACCTTTTCCTTCCCAATTAAGTCAATCCATCCGTTTTCAAATCAACCAATTTGTTAAAAGAGAGTGACTTCAATAATTGGAATCTTTCAAAACATCACGATTGTCATATCACGAAAAATTTGTCGTTCATATGCTTAGATTAAATACAAAAATGCAATGATAAAAGGAGAAGTTCAAAACTCGGGTCTTTTCATTTTTTTTTTTTTTTTTTTTTTTTTTTTTTTTTATATTGCAAATATAATTATAAAATCAGGACATTTTTGAGGCAAACTTCCACTAGGTTTAAATTTTGAATGTCTTTTCAAAAACTCCTAGGGTGGTGTCCCATATTCATATTTGTGTCGTAGTTTTACGTAAGAGACAAACATGGGGCTCATGAATGCTCCTAGTTACTAAGCAACAACAAGCAGAGGAATATAACCTCGAATTGTCCCTTTATATAACAAGATATTAGCACATTTTTTTTTCAAACCCGAGTTATGGTTTCTCTAGTGATCATGACACAAAGTATCTAGATTTAAGCAAAGTCCAAGCTAACTTCATGACATTAAACTCTTTTGGCCAAATTCATCCTTTTACTAAGTCACGCAATTTAAAAACATTTTGGCAATTTGAGTTTTCAAAAGATGACTTTTTCGGGATAAAAATGGTCATAACCAATCCACAACTAACCTATCTAATTGTAAAAAAAAAAAAAATCACCTCATGTTTGTTTGCAAGCTTTTGATAAGGTGCGTAAAAGAAAACGAAATATCCACAAAGAAAGCTAAAACACGCAAAGCTAGAGAAAGTAGTTCAAATCCAAGCGTTCTAACAAATCTCGCCACCCCCAACTTCAAGGGTCACATTGTCCCCAATGTGAAGAGGAGATGGGATACAAAATGGAGCAAAGGAAACAAAAACTAAGACAAAGACAAATACGACCTTATGACGGTGGTGGGAAGTGTCCTTGAGAGAGATGCCATTGATGGAGTTGAGATAAAAGGGCATTTTGTTGTTGTTGGTCCTCTCGAATATCCCTAATGACGCCAAATTGCTGCTCCATCATTTGTTGTTGACGGTCAAGCATATTCTTTGGCGTTCGAGCATCGCTTTTGTTGATATGATAGCATGTCTCTTTGGTGTTGTTGCTCCTGTAGAATAGCTTGAAGATTGACTTGTTCATGTGGTGGCGGTGGTGGTGGTGGGTGAGATGAAGTAGTATGGGATGGTGAACCCCTTGGAGGAGATGGGGATTCGGGAGCATCATCCTCTATGGGGGAGGTAGTTGAGGCGAATTCTGTCATCCTCCGGATTGTGTCGCATACCCATCAACCCAATTGTCACGATTACGAATTGTAGTTCGTGCCGGGTCGGGAAGTAATAGTCGTTGGGATGTATGTCGAAAAAGCAAGCAAAATTGATCATTGATTCTTTCAATTAATTTTATAGCAGTACATACCTCGAGATCAATACGATTGCTTCCTCGCTTGTTGTAAATCCGTTAAGTCATGCTCGAAGTGAAGAGCAATTGGAGTAATTAGGCCTCCAACAAGGATTTTACTACAATCGCCCGCCCGACTTTCGAAAATGGCGTGCTAAGTGAGACCGGTGTCAAGGTGTTTGCCATAGACCATAGCCCATAAAAACAATAGCTCGTCCTTCCTCAAATTCCCGTCACTTTCCCCTACCGAAAAGTGTGCTAGCCATCACACGATGCATATAGCGAAAACAAGGGTTTATTACGCGTGATACTTTAGCACGAAGCAACATAGTCATATGAAGGAGCTATTTCATTCCAAAACATTCTGTGCATTAAAGTCGCTAGGAAAGCGTCTGTTACCATCAATTGGAAGACCATATATTTGATTGAAGTCGGCAAGAGTCAATGTATACTCTTGATTGAACAAGCGAAAAGAGATGAGGCCATCCCTAGCATGAGTTCGTGAGGATTTCGGCGTTAAATGAGCTAAGGAATTCCAGTGTGCAGACGCTCTCATAAGTTGGTCTTTCGCACCCATGAATTGTCCCCACCCAACTTGTTCAAACATCCAATCAATATCTTCTTGTAGCCCAAGGGTCTCTAATGTCATGGCGTCAGGATACTGGTGTTGTGCAAGGATGGTTTACTCAACAATTGTTGATATCGGGTTGCTTGTTCGTCATCCGGAATAGAATGCCATGGCGATTACTCGGTGGATTAGCCGGAGGGAGCGGCGAGAGCCGAAGGGTCCCCCGGCAGGAAGGAGCGGTAACTTCGGCCGTTTTGACATGGTAGTCACGAAAAGGAAATTTTGATAGCAACATGCAATACAAGGGCGATTCTTTATTAATATTTCTTTGAAAACCAACTATCCTATAAAAACCATGCCTCAATTAAATTCCCAACAACAACATCATCCCATCACCTTCAAGTTCTCATCAAAATAGCAAGTAAGTTACAACAAAATAGCGGTTTCACGCATGATCAATCATATGATTCTAACAATCAATCAATCAACAAACGCTCATATCGTTATATTTAGGCAACAATAAACCCTTTCATTCGTTTAGGACCAATTTTGTTGGTGAAATTAAGCAAGATAATTCCAACAATTGACTTCACATGATTTTACCCATACAAATTTCAATAGCCACACCAATCTTCACATACAATACCATTTACAAATTTCAATAGCACACCAATCTTCACATACAATACCCACTACAAATTTCAATAGCACATGGGGCCAACATTATCACCATAAAAATCCAAAAATACCTCATCTTCAACACAAATAATTAGGCATAAAAAAATTCAAAAATTTAAGTTAAATCAAAAAGCCCTAAATGATAGAAATTTCAAACAATTATGAACAAATTGAAAGCATAAAAACAAAAATGATGAAATTAAACACAAAAAGTAACATAGAAAATCATACCTTGAAATAGACACCCACAAGAGAAATCTCCCAAAAAACCACAAAATTCCTAACAATCAATCGGTAGAAGTGTTGGCAATGGAGAAAAGATGGTGTTTTATGGAAGAATTTGAGTTTAGATGGAAGAGTGAGGTGAATTTGGGGGAAATTTTGGTGAAGAAGAGGAGTTTTTAGGGTTTTGAAATGAAAATAATCGAAAAATTTGCCCAAATCGAACCCCCTGTTTTTAACAGCCGGACACGTACCGTGTCGGGCGACACGGCCTGGCCGTGTTCGGCTGTTTTGGCGAAAAAATTTTGGGCCGAACACGGCCGTGTCGGGCGACACGGCCCGGCCGTGTTCGGGCCAATTTTTGTTTTTTTTTTTTTTTTAAATATAAAAGGGAAAATTGGTGGGTTTGGACACGGCCATGTCGGAAGACACGGCCCGGCCGTGTCCCGAGTCATTTGTAATTTTTTTTTTTTTTTTTTAAATATCATCGAGTAAAAAAATGAATCATAAGTAAAAATTTGAAACAAATTGATACAAAAATCATCGGGTTGCCTCCGGGTAAGCGACTTTCTTTAATGTCGTATATTTGGGTGATTCACCTCTAATTGTGTGATGTATTTGGGAGATCCTCAAGCTTGAGGGAATCTCTATACTTATCATCGATGGTGCCCCCAAAATAAAGCTTGAGGCGGTGTCCGTTTATTTAAAGGTGCCCATTTCTTGTGTGTAATTTCGATAGTTCCGTAAGGAAACACTTGATATGTGATGAATGGCGGACCCGGATTTTTAACTTACCGGAAATAGGCGAAGTCGGGAATTGAATAGTAACACCGATCACCCGGTTGGAATTCCTCGTGTGCTTAATGTGCTTGTCATGCCATTGTTTCGTTCGTTCCTTGTAAATTTTCGAATTCTCGTATCGAATTTCGCCATTCTTCGAGTTCGTTGTCGCAATAAACGGTTATTTCTCGCACTTGACAAGTCATAATTAAGCGTTTTAATAGCCCAAAAGGCTTTATGTTCAAGCTCAACCTAAGGCAAATGACATGCTTTACCATAGACGAGTCGGTATGGGGTAGTCCCTATTGGCGTTTTGAAAGCCGTTCTATAAGCCCAAAGGGCATCATCGAGTTTGAGGACCAATCCTTGCGAGAGTGCCCAACCGTTTTTTCCAAAATTCGTTTTAATTCGCGGTTGGACACTTCGACTTGACCGCTAGTTTGGGGATGATAAGCGGTCGCGACTCGGTGTGTGACACCATAACGTTTCAAAATCTTATCAAATTGATTATTACAAAAGTGGGTGCCTCTGTCGCTAATGATGGCTCGTGGTGTACCAAACCGGGTAAAAAGTTTTTGAGAAAATGCACCACCACTCGAGCATCATTTTTAGGTAAAGCTTGAGCCTCTACCCACTTGACACGTAGTCAACGGCTACCAAAATATATTTATTGCCCAACGACTTGGAAAAGGTCCCATAAAATCAATACCCCAAACATCAAAGATTTCACAAACAAGTATACCGTTTTGGGGCATTTCATTTCTTCGAGAAATATTTCTGTTCGTTGACAACTATCACAAGTTTCAACATACCGTTTTGCGTCTTTGAAAGTGTAGGCCAATAGAAACCCGACTCAAGGACCTTGCGTGTAGTAGTATTTGCTTGATAATGTCCACCAGTGGGTCCTTTGTGACAATGATTCAAAATGGAGATGGTTTCGGGAAGTGCAACACACCTTCGTATGATTTGATCCGCACAAACTCGGAAGAGGTGGGGATCGTCCCAAATATAATACTTGAGGTCGAAAAGAATTTCTTCTTTTGTTGATGGGTCATCCCTTTTGGGAGAATTTTTTCTGCAAGATAATTAGCGAAATCGCAAACCAAAGGAATATCAATTGAAATTGAGTTAAGGGCAAAGAGTTGCTCATCCGGGAAAGAATCGTTGATATGTCCATTGTGTTGCTCATCGGTCTTGCGAGTGCTCAAGCCGAGATAGGTGGTCGTGCAAGATTTTAAGACCCGTTTATCTTTGATTTCCACATCAAATTCTTGGAGTAAGAGAACCCATCGAATCGATCGTGGTTTTGCGTCATTTTTGTCGAGCAAATATCGTAAAGCGAGTGATCCGTATAGACAATGACTTTGGATAGAATCGGTATGATCGAAATTTGTCAAAGGCGAAAACCACCGCAAAGTAGTTCCTTTTGTAGTTGTATAGTGGGATTGAGCAGATTCAAAGTCTTACTTGCATAGTAAATTGGCGGAAGTGTTTATCTTTTCGTTGCCCAAGATCGCTCCTACCGCATAGTCACTAGCATCACACATGAGTTGAACGGTTGAGACCAATCCGGAGCCACCATGATGGGAGAAGTGGTGAGTTTTTCTTTCAAAGTGTTGAATGCTTGGAGACATTCATCGTTGATATCAAAAGCGCATCCTTTTCTAAAAGCGAGTAAGTGGTGGGCGATTTTTGAAAAATCTTTGATAAAGCGCCTATAGAACTGGCGTGCCCCAAAAAGCTTCGGATAGCCTTCACCGAGGCGGGCGGTGGCAATTTGGAAATTGTATCAACTTTCGCTTTGTCAACTTCAATTCCCTGCAAGAAATTTTATGCCCCAAAACAATGCCTTCTTGTACCATGAAGTGGCATTTTCCGATTAAGTACCGAGGTTAGTCTCTTCGCAACGAACAAGGACTTTTTAAGATTTGCAAGACAAAGATCAAATGAATCCCCAAAAACCGAGAAGTCATCCATGAAGACTTCCATGATTTCTTCTACAAGCTCGTCGAAGATGGCAAGCATACTGACGTTGAAAAGGATTCTTTGGTGCGTTGCACAACCCAAAAGGCATGCGTCATGGCGAAATGCAGTAGGGACAAGTGAAAGTGGTTTTCTCTTGATCCTCCGGTGCTATCGAATCTGAAAATAACCTCGACATGCCATCAAGGAATAATAGAGGTGACGGATAAGCGTTCAAGCATTTGATCAATAAAAGGTAAGGAAAGTGGTCCTTGCGAGTAGCATCGTTAAGTCGTCGTGTCGATGCAAACCGCCAACTTTGTTACCGTTCGCATCGGAATAAGTTCATTCTTTTCATTTGGTACCACCGAAATCATCCCACCTTTCTTTGGGACCACTTGAATCGACTTACCCGATTCTTGCCGGAGATTGGATAGATGAGCCCAAAGATCTAGTAGTTTGATTACCTCGCTTTAACTACCTCTTTCATGTTTGGATTTAGCGACGCCGAGGTAGAACAACCGCTTGAAGTTTTCCTCCATCGAATCTTGTGAGTGCAAAGGAAGATTGATCCTCGAATGTCGGAGATTTTCCAAGCGATGGCCTTTTTATGTTCGTAATATTGCCAACAATCTATCCTTTTGATGAGAAGATAAATTGGAGGAAATAATTACGGGAAGTTTGGCGTTCTCGGCTAGAAATGCATATTCCAAGTGTTCGGGTAACTCCTTCACTCAACAAGTGGTGGATCCTCAATGGATGGTTTGATATGCCCCACTGTGAGTTTTCAATCTTTCGAACTCTTTCGTCGTTCGTTGGTTTGTTTTTCCTCCAATGCGAGTACGGATTCCTAAGAAAGGGTTTTCATCCGATATATCGCACTTTGAACAATACAAGTCTCCAAAAATTCGTTAGAAATCATGCTTGGTAGAGTTGGTTATCTCCATATCGATAAGATCAATAGCAAAACATGAGTCATCTTTATCTATCGTATTTTTCATTGATGTAGCGATTTTAAAAATGACATTCATCTTCGACTCTTAAAATCAATTTGCCATCATGCACGTCAATGATTGCTTTAGCGATAGCTAAAAATGGACGCCTAGGATCAAAGGGACTTGACATCGTATGCATATCAAGAATTACGAAATCGACGGGGAAATATAAACTTATCGACTTTGACCAAAACATCTTCAACAACTACAGGATATTTAATAGATCTGTCGACCTAATTGCGGGCTCATCCTAGTTGGTTTTGGCTCTCCTGATCCATTTGTTTGAATAAATCATAAGGCATCAAATTAATGCTAGCCTAGATCGCCAATGCCCGATCAGCGATCAAATTACCGAGCATGACAAGGAATAGTAAAACTCCTGGATCTTTGATTTTCGAGGTAACTTGTTTTGCAAAATTGCCGAGCATTCCTCATTTAATTGCACCATGGATATTTCTTCAAGCTTCTTCTTATTTGAAAGAAGATCTTTTAGAAAACTTGGCATATTTGGCATCTGTGAAAGGGCTTCAACAAAAGGAATATTGATGTGCAATTGTTTAAATAAATCCAAGAACTTACCAAATTGGTCGTCATGTTTGTCCTTACGTAATCGACTTGGATACGGAATAGGTGGTTGGAATTCGGTACCATTTTCTTTGTTTCCTTGGATACTGTTCGTCTTTTTTTTGTTGTACGGGCGTGGGTTCATCCTCCGCATCCGTCTCTCGTCTAGCTTTGTTCCACTCCTTGAGTAATTGTTTTTACATTCTCTTCGATTTGGCTCGGTGTTGCTAGGTAAGCTCCCTTGTGGCCTTTCGGAGATCATTTTGGCAATTTGACCAATTTGATTTTCCAAGTTGCGAATGGATGCTTCTTGGTTCCTAAGGATGTTTTGGTGGCGGAAACGGGTTTCCGTTGTTTGGACGAATTTGGATGTAAGTCCTCCAAACTTGGTTTCCGATTGGAAACCGGAGGTGCATTTAATTGGGGAGTGCGTTTGGATTAAAGCTTCGTTGACCTTGGTTTCCCCAACTAAAGTTCGGGTGTTGGCCAACCTGGATTATAAGTGTTCTTTGAAAGGATTATTTTGAAGTGGTCGAGATTGATTACCTAGATAATCCACTTGTTCATGTGGCGGTATCGCGTGAGGGCAATCTTGGTGGTTGTGCGATCCTCCACAAGTCTCGCATGAGAAGGCTTGTTGTGTTGGTGGTTTTGGAGTGCCAACCCGTCGATTTTCTCGAGTTAGAGCTTCAACTTTTGTGCGGCTAGTGTTACCACAGCGTCCGCATTATATACTCCCACGACTGTTGGTTTTTCCCCCGTGAAACGGATTGCCATTGATAGCCATTCATGGCCATTCCTTCTATGAGATCTTGGGCGGCCGGTGTCTTATTGTTCAATGTTCCCCGCCGCACGATCAATCATTTGCTTTGTCGATGAGAGCAACCCATTGTAAAATGTTTGGACTTGCATCCAAATGGGAAGACCATGATGTGGGCATTTTCGCAAAGCAATTCTTTGAATCTCTCCCAAGTGTCGTCAAGGTTTCATCGCCTCTTGAGTGAATGAAGAGATCTCATTCCTCAATCGTGCGGTTTTAGCGGGTGGGAAATACTTTAAAAGGAATTTTTCCGCCATAATGCTCCATGTTGTGATTGTTCCCTTCGGCAAAGTGTTTAACCATTGTTTAGCCCGTCCGAGAAGAGTAAATGGGAATAAGCGTAAGCGGATGGCATCGTCGGAGACTCCATTTATTTTGAAAGTATCGCAAATTTCGAGGAAATTTGCGATATGATTATTTGGATCTTCATCGGTAAGTCGTCGAATTGGACAAATTGTTGCACCATTTGAATGACATTCGGTTTGATTTAAATTATTGGTACCGCAACAAAATGGCCTTACGATCTTGAAGACGCACGCATCGATCCGTAGATGGCTTGGCGTGTCGCACATGGTTCTTTGTTGTTCATCCGCCATATCGGGATCCTTGCTTTCGTTAGTATCCTCCTCGTGGTCGTACTAATACTTTCCCCGTGTTGCTGGCGGTCTCATGACTTCCCAGATTCGGCGAGTAGGCATGTTGTGTAGTAAACAAGGAGGATAAGTATAATCCAAGACTTACAAAGATATATACCTAGAAAGACAATTGATAAAAATAAAAAAATGATTAAATTAACAAAAATAAGGTGTTCTTAATATTACAATCCCAACCGGCGCCAAAAACTTGATGACTCAAAAGCTACCTTTAAAACCGTAGGCAAGTGCACCTATCATTTTATAGTATAGATTATTAGTACCGAGTGTCATTCCCACGAGGATTATAAGTATTAATAATTACCGTCTTTTTGTTATTTAATCTAACAATTTTCAGAGTTTTTGTTTGATAAAGAATCTAAATTATCGAAGTGTAAAAATGAAGTAAAATTTGTAGAATAAGAAATCAAGAGATAGAAGTGTGTTTGAATGTAAATCCTCTAGAATGTTTTTGTGATTTGACAAGTTAAAAGATTCAACCATAAGCCCTTAAGCAAAAACCAACCTCTTTTAATAAAATCTCATGCTATGTGGGATCAGTAGAAATTCGATTTAAGTTAATCCCTTTCTCAAGGCGAAAAACTCCTAATCTCAAGTTGATTAATGAAATCTCTTTCTAGTTAAAACCCCAAGATTGCATTATAACAATTTATGAATTCCCATATTAGGTTTGACCCTAATCCGGAAGATTTATGTCGTCTATATCTAGGATTGCATGCAACTCTTTTCACTTATATAGTTCTATTTCACCATGAATCTCGATTTCCGGATGAAAAATAAACTTCAAATCAATATTGCGCATATATCAATTGAATGAACGAAGCATAATATAAGTGAATCACACAAAATAGGAAGATTTTATTAAAAACATACACACCTTAATCACAAATTCATTCTAGAGTTCATTACATTCAAACACTTTAGGAGTTTAGCTACACATGATTTTGACCAAAGAATAAATTACACAAGAAGATGTAAACATTGTAGACATGGTGTACTTATCTTTATCAAAATCTCAATTGACTTGATGATGTTGCTCCAAGCCTTCTTCCCCAATGTTGCCTCAAGCTTACTTCTCCAAGACCCCTGATCCCAATTCCACTCAAAATGTTAAACACTATGAATCTCTCTATGAATGAATATTACATGAATGATTTTCCAACTCAAACTCCTGGCTTTTATAAGCACCATCTTGTGAAATACCATATTAACAAATGCCCCATTTCCATGCTTGTTAGTTGAATCATTGTGTGCACATTCATGGTTGAGTTGGTTGAATCATTGTATACACATGATGATTGAGGGAATATGGGGACATGTTGCGACAAAATTGGGTGTTAAAGGTGTATAAAAGTGGTCAAAAGGCTTGGTAGGTGAGTCTTCCATAATTTTCACATGAAAAAGTTGCAAAAAGGGTCCGGACACGCCAGTGTCGGCGCAAGACGGCCGGCCGTGCGCAAAGAATTGTCTTGAAAATTGCGACTGGCCGGTCGGTGTGACACGCCAGGAAGCCGTGTTGTGCGATTTCTGGCCGTGTTGTACAACACGCCAGGCCGTGTTCGGGCCTGTTTTGTGCGGTTTTCCTCCTCTTTTGATCCCCTTCAACATGGCCGTGTTTGGCGACACGGGCAGCGTTTGGACCCTTTTTCCAATTTTTATCCAATTTATTTCTTCTTTTTTTTGAACATGGGCATGTTACTTGTCACCCCAAGTCATGTTGAGTGATTTTCTTGCCTTTTTCAATCAATATGGCTCCATATTGCTCCAAATTGCTCCACCTATAATGTTAAACACATCATACTATGAAATGCTACGTAAATACTTGAGAAACTATGATTTTTCTAACAAAACAATTCAAAAACTATTGAATTAATAATATAAAATATGTACAAAATGACACTTATCACCTAGTGAGGTTTACATGGTCGATGTGGTTTACGGGGCTATTGCGCAAGTCCAATAATTTATTCGATGCGCACCTAAAGGTAGCGTTACAGGTTTCTTGGTTATATGAAAAAAGTTGATATCGCCCACAAATTTAATCAATAACCATACTCAAATGACACGGTTTAAATTTTAATATCAGGACTTGCTTTACTTCACACTATTATATTATAAAAATATTCAAATCACAAGACTAATCCTAGATAAGGTTATAAATCATTGATCATCTGCATGATTGATCAAAGATTTGAATAAAATAAACTCACATGCATGATTACAATCAATAGAAAAACCCATTAAGTATAGAAAAGATTTGTGTTACAAAAATGCTAATCTAATGAGTAGAAACCCAGTAAAGATGGAAATCGATTTCATGTTTCACTCATTGTTCCATTTCGTTGGATGATATACATGTGTGTATATACATATAAAGAGTCAAAAACATATATTTATCTAAAACACTGTCCATCATCCATCTAATGTAGTGGAACAAAAAGTAGAAAAATAAATTTGTTCGCGGCCACCCAAGCAAAATTTAACGAAGTGAAATATGTGTCCCTCTAACTCTCTAATTCTAATCCTTGGTTTTCGGTTAATTGAGAATTAGTTCTAATTAATGAGTAAACTACCAATTAACCCATTGTAACTTTGCAAGTCTTTTTAAAGTAGCTAAGAGGATATAATAGAAAAATATTCCGAAAGTTCCCAACTAAACCAATTTAACAAGATATCCTAATTCATTAAATATTATAAATTTTAGTATCTTTTAAAATATCTCAAATTTGGCAGCTTTTTATTACTCTCTCAAATTAGGTCATCTTGATACTTTCTATTATTCGCTAAATTTAATACTTATATGAATTTTATTTGAAATTTTACTATACTCAAAATATTTTTGACATTACTATACTTAAAATTCAATTAGTATTTATTTAATTTCCTATGAATTATTATTATTTAAGTTGATATTCTATATTAGTCAATATAAATATTATAATTTAAATAATTTATTATGACAATAACTATAATTATAAATATCTAAACACATATAGAGTGATACGTGATATTACAAGCATACTTTCTAAAAATATATGTTTATTATAAATTTCAATTTGAAGGTTTGATCATGCTACATTTACTTAAAAGAAAATACAAACTACTTATATACCCTTTGCTTGTCTACCACATACCTACATACCTCTTATTTAGTATATATTAAGGTAAGTGACGTCTTCATATATAATTCGAGTTTAAATAATAGTAATAAAAATTCTGACTCCTCAACGCGCAATATAACGTATAAGCCCAATGTAAAACAAGGCCTACAAGCCTCAAGTCCTAAGTGGAGATATTAATGGGGGAATTGATATCTAAAGACTCGCACTGTCTTATTTCTAGAAACGGCTTAGGTTGACCCCGTGGATTATGGGTAGGGCTGGTAAATCATTCGTGTTGGGGCGTTATCGGAAAGACGATGCCGCGACGACACGATAAGCCCAAACACGAACACAAGATAATAAACGGGCCTGAAATTTAAGCCCGAGCACGACATATTAAAAGCACGAAAAACACGACACGACACGATAAGCACGATAAGAAAAATTGTCAAATTTATTTAGGTAAGCCCGTTAACAAATAAAACTTATGATTTTTTTATATTCTTTATATTTAATACCTAAAATATATATTCTAATAATTTTTTAATAAAATAGTCAAGTAAAAATAATCAATTATTATTAAATTACCCATATAAATAATTAATTATTAATAATTAAAAATTATCGTGCCTTATCGTGCGGTCAGATTTTTATCGCGGCTTATCGTGGTCACTCGATAATGGCCCGAACCCGATAAGTTCTCGAGCCAAACCCTATAATTTTAGGCCGTGTTCGTGGTTTCGGCCAATCGTGGTTGTGCCTCAAATTGCCACCCCTAATTACGGACAAGGTGAGTCGATCCATCCTACCAATATAAATATAATTAAATACAAAAAATTGAAAATATATGTTAGTCCAGTGGCTACGATAATCCGGGGGATGAATAGATTATTTCAATTTTTGATATTCGCCTCTTTTTCAAATGTAGAAATGATAGCAAGAATATAAGTACGAGAAAATAAACAACACGCGTTGATTTAGAAGTTCAACCCACCTGCAGGGTCTAATCTTCTACCACCGCAGAATATCAAGTGGATTCGAAAAAGAAAAAAAGAAAATTTATTAATAGATACCAAAGCTATTCTGGCTTCACCTTGAAGAGTATCACACTTACAACACCACCAGAGAAGATTACCACAATCTTCTTACACCTATGAAGAGTACCATAATGTTCAACACCTAAAATCACTCAAGTGTGATTGTACCATAAAAACACTAACAAAGATATCTTGATTTGGATGATTGAAACAAATTCAAGATTATAACTCGATAAAGTATACAACTTTGAAGCAAGTATAATCAAGAATAAAGCATATTACTCAAGATGTGCAAGTGAAAGACTTAGCTAAATACAACAAGAATATGAAAGTGAAGAACAAAAGTTTGCTTGTATTTGTATTACTTGTGTTGTTGTGTCTTTTGTTACTTCAATCCTTCATCTATTTATAGGAGAGGTCTTGGATTTGATTTTCAGACATAGACTCCTCATTGGAGATTGAAATCTAAAAAAAAATACAAATCAAATGGAGATTATAGTTGTTAGAAATCAATCCCTTAAAATCATGAAAAGTTGCGGTGCTCAACGGATAGTTTCTTTGATAAAAACATTAGGTCGACCTCTGTCTAATTTTTGAATTATAACTACAAAAATTGCTGTTGGATGGGTCAAGGGACCCGGTCGGCCCCTATTAGACCAGGCCCAACTCTCTTTTTCATTCTGCAAGCTTTGTCTCTTGTTTTTGTACTTTAGGCATCGGTCGACCTCCAGAAAATCTTTCCGTCTCTTTTCCGTTTTAGAAATCAAACTTTCAGGCACGAGTTGCACTCTAGCAAACCCTAGGTTGACTACGAAAGCGGAAGTGTTGTCCATTTTTGTCAAAAATAAACTTCAAGCAATACTCCAAAAAATTAGTAAAAATATTTTAAATCGACAGAGTATTTGGACAACATCTAGAGACATTGTTTTGGTGAAAAACTTGGTTAAATAAAATCATCAAAATTACGATAAAAACACTTATCAAACAATATATATTTATAATATATTTATAAATATTATTTACAAAAGTTGTCATTATTAGTTAATAAATGCTCGATATAATATAAGAATCCATAAAAATTATATTATAATATATATTATATATACAAAATATATTTTAGTAAATAAATATTCTAGTCGGGCGGATACCCACGTAGGAAGAATACGAGACCATTCCGCCCACCACGGTTCATGGCGGACGACTCAAACGGAGGATAGGCCATGATGGGTCGGATGACCGGGACAAAATTGTCATCCTTAGTACTTAGCTCTATACTTATAATATTATCCTCAATGTAATATTGAGTATGCATTTCACATTAAGCATTGATAGCTTTCTCGTACATAATTTGCTCTGGTTCTACCCATGCCCTAAAAATTTGTGTGTCTCGTAAATAGGAGTTCATCAAAAAAAAATTGTGACATTGTTTAAATATATCTACACATATCATTTATATAGCGAGTAATCGATAGCTTGAGTTTAGAATTTAGATTTATACTATATCAAAAATATAAATATATATAAAAGGAATGCACAAAATCGTGAGGTGGCCATGGCCAATCTTGCTAAATTGAGCACAGCAAGAAACGTAAGCACTCGGGAAAGACAAGGAAAAGGCCAAAAGGTTCAAGGGTAATTGCTACAATGGCAAACCGAACCATATGGCAAGGATTCTTGACACTTAAAAAAGCGTAATCAAAGTGGTAACCAACAAACCAATGTCACGGAGGACAAGTCAGTTCAATCGATATGTCCTGAGCTCGATCTCACCATTGTATTTGAAGCCAATATGGTGGATAACCCGAGGGAGTGGTGGATAGATACCGAGCTACTCGTCACATTTGTCTTTGACAAGAAAATATTCTCCTCCTACACTCCAATAAATGGAAGGAGCTTTCCATGGGAAATTCTTTCACTTCCAACATCGTTGGGCTTGTGAGTTGTGCTTAAGATGACTTCAGAAAGGAGCTTACGCTTGTAGATGTGTTGCATGTCCGGACATCCGCAAGAATTTGGTTTTCGGTCCTTTGCTTAGTAAGGTCGGGTTTATACTAGTGTTTGATTCAACAAGTTTGTAATGACCAAGAATGGTCGTTTCTTTGTAAGGAGCTACCTTGATAAGGCCTTTTTAATATGTATGTAATGTCCTGCTTTTTACTGCAAGAGACGAAGAATAAAACTATTACTTGTTTTACTTGTTGAATTGTTCTAATATATGTCATGATAGATTAGGACACGTAAACTTCAACACAATTAAAAGGCTAGTGAATCGGGAATTAATACCTACGTTTAAAACCGATTCACAAGACAAATGCGAATGTGTGTTGAAGCAAGCCCAAAGCATGTTTTATTCGATAACGAGAAGTACCAAACCACTCGAGTTAATTCATACGGATGTATGTGATTTAAAACTTGTACAAACTCGAGGTGGGAAAAAGTACTTCATAACGTTTATAGACGATCGCTGACAAGATATTGCTATGTATATCTTTTGAAAAGCAAAGATGAAGCTTTAGTAGCTTTTAAGACTTATAAGAATGAAGTTGAAAATCATCTTAATTTGAAGATTAAGATGATTCGAAGTGATACAGCGACAATATGTTTTCCGTTTGAAGAATTTTGCCCGAAAGTGGGTATAATTCATCAAATGGTGCTCCCTACTCACCTCAATCAAATGGAGTTGTAGAACGCAAAAAATAGTACTCTTAAGGAGATGATGAATGCGATGTTGTTATGTTCAGCTTACCCCAAAACTTGTGGGCGGAAGCCATACTTTTCGCAAACTACATTCTTAATAAGATCCCACAAAGGTAAAAATAAAACTCCATATGAGTTATGAAAGGACGTAAACCATCATATAAATACCTCAAAGTGTGAGGAGTTTGGCTAAAGTCTAAGTGCCTGAAAGTCGAAACAAGTTAGAATCGGTCCGAAGACGAACGACTTTTATCGATATGCTAACAATAGTAGTGCATATCGCTTTTTAGTGCACAAGTCAACTATTCCCGATATAAATGAAGGTATGATCATCAATCAAGAAATGTTGTATTTTTTCGAGAATATCTTTCCAAATAAAGAGAGGAAAGAAGAAAGTTCGAGTAAACGAACTTATGAAACCAAGGTTACCTCAAAGTGATGATGAAGATGAACCAAAACATAATAAATAGGACAAATTGAAGTATTGTCTAGTCTTTAAGCTCTCTCCGGTTAAGTATTAATAATGAGATGAGTCCATCATGCAAAAATTACACTTGGGAGTTAGTCGATCTCCCACCGGGTTGCAAACCTTGGGATGCAAGTGGATCCTTAAAAGGAAGATAAAGCGGGATGGATCTATTGACAAGTATAAAGCCCGTTTGGTAGCTAAAGGGTTTTATAAAAGGAGGGATATGACTTTTTCGATACATATTCTCTGTTATAAGGATTACGCCCATTCGTGTTCTCATTGCTATTGCAGCACTCGCATAACCTGTAGAGATACATCAAATGGACGTTAAGACGCTTCTTGAATGATGAACTTGAAGAAGAGATCTATATGGAATAACCCGAGGGGCATTGCACCGGCACAAGAGTGAAAGGTGTGTAAACTTGTTAAGTCACTTTATGGACTAAACCAAACACCTAAGCAATGGCATGAAAAGTTTGACTCGACTATAAAGTCAAACGGTTTCAAGATCAATTAATGTGACATGTGTGTCTACATTAAAGCGCACTTTACGCAAATGATTACATCATAGTATACCTTTATTTAGATGATATGTTGATTATGGGAAGTCATGATTTAATCATGAATACTAAGAACATGTTGAAAAAAACTTTGACATGAAAGATATGGGATTATTCGATGTCATATTAAGGATTAAAATCTCTAGAACTTTCGTAGATAGAATCGCTTGTCATAATCCCATTTTCGTTAAAGCATAGAATGTTTACTATTTTTGATAGTCCTCGGCTATGACACCTAGGTCTAAGTCTATACTTGACCAAGAATAGAAGCGAACCCGGTTCTCGGTTGGAATATGCAAGAGTAATTGGCGATCTAATATACTTAACGAATTGTACACGTCCAGGACATTGCATACCGGTGAGTAAGCTAAGTAAGTAGTTCACAAGTAACCCGCAATACGGATCACTAGAAAGCCGTGACAGCGGTACTTAGATATTTAAAGTATACCATGAACTATGAATACTTTATACGACATATCCAACAAGATTAGGAAGGATAATGTGATGCCATCTGACATCGACACAAAAGACTCCAAGTCCACGAGTGGATATATTTTCACAATAGGTGGATGAGTGGTGTCGTGGAAGTCTTCTAAGTAGACATGCATAGCTCGATCCACACTGGAATCGGGTTCATTGTTTTGGATAAAGTCGAGAGAAAAAGCATAATGGGCTTAGAAACTTCTGAGGATATTCCTTGTTGGAATAAGCCTTGTCACGTTTTTGATACATTGTGATAGTCAATCGGCAATTGGAAGGGCACAAAGTAGTGTGTATAATGGTAAGTCAGGACATATACGTCGAAGACACAATACCATTAGCAGGTTGATTTCGAATGGGGTTAATTCGATTGACTACGTGAAGTTAAAAGAAAATCTTGCGAATCCGCTTTACAAAAGGCATAAATCGAGATCAATTGTATAAACCGTTATTAAGGGGAATGAGTTTAAAACCCACAAACTAAAGAATGTTCATACGATAACCCAACTTTGCGTGAATTGGAGATCCCAAGACCTTGGTTCACCGGGACAACTAAGTTATGAATGTTCATTTGAACACTTGAAAATGTGTTAGCTCATTCTCAAACATCCAGTGAATGAAAATATCTTGAATGTGGTGAGGTTAAGTTTAAGACTTTTAATGATTCCTATACCGAAGGTGGAGTATGGCGTGATACTCTTGATAGGAGATCACCCATATGTGAGAAGTAATTCGCTGCAAAGAAACGCTTATGAATCTAAGATATGGTCCAGGGAAATGGACACAACGGAGAACAACAAGTGTAAGAATTGTTATTGTGTAAGATCTTTGTTGTCTCGGTTTACACAAACAACTGAGTAGTTGAAGACATCGTCCACTAAACAACTTGAAACTGAGTATTATTTTTAAGGAAGGTTCAAAGCTACAAGCTACCTATCCCGATGCAATAACATTTGCAATACTTTCAAGCGGTGCATACACGCATGTATTAATTTCATTCATGAGGGGGATTGTTGGAATTTTTGTTTTGGTAAAATGGGTGTTGACCCAATTTTGACCAAATAATTAAGTGGTTTTATTAGTGAAAAATGGAATTAAATTATTTGTAAAAATTCTACTAAGAGAGTAGACGCGAATAGCATTTGGAATTTCTCAAAATCAATTAGGGTGAATGAGAAATTAATGCTAGAAGTTAGCCACTTAATACAAGAAAATAGTATGAAAATGGGAAATATGGGGGAAGGAGAAATACTCCATCCCACATGTGCAAAAGAGCAGTTGCTCAGCCACTGATATATCCCAAGTTGAACTTATATAGGTTTGGGCCCTCAGCGAACCCAATTTTTAAAGGGGCGAGTGACTCCACATGCTCGGGGGTTTATTTCCAAGTAAACACGCCCCAACGCACCGCCGCCGCCGGCCGGCCTCGGTCATGGGTCGGTGGTCGCGGCCCGGGCTTGGGCTTCAAGCAGGCCCTTATTCTTTTAGGAACAAAACCTTTAAAATAAATAATTAATTAATGATTCCAACTAGGAAGTGTTCGTGATCCTGGCACACGAGTGGATGCATGGCCCGCTGTTGTCGTTCGGCCAAGGCGAACTCGTTCGATCTCGAAAGACGGCGATGCACGCGACCGTCTTAAGGCCAAGTCGAGACTTTGTCATTTTAGTTCGCGATCCACGCGCCATTGGGCACACGACGTCGTCTTTCCCGTCGCATCGTCGTCCGTCGAAATGATGCACTGCTTCAGTGTAAAAACGCCTTCTTCGAGCCAAAAGACATGATCTTTCCTCGCACGGGCACACTGGTGCCTATAAAATTCGAACCTGGCAGATGGATTTGACACAAAAATCATAAGATTAAAATCGGTCATTGATTTAGCATATTGTTATCCCTTTGTTCAAAAGCTTGAAAAGTCAAAAACACTTTGAGTTCATCGTAGTTCGGTTTTTTGCAGTCTTGCAAAAACGAGAGTAGAAATAGTCGCCTGTGATCAGTGATGGATGTCTGAACCGTTAGCATTGTGATACATGGCGTTTTCATCATCACGCGAGATCAATCAAATTCTGTGCCCCCGACAGCCATACACTTCAAACACTTAGTCATTTACTTAAAACGTAAACCTTTCTAAATTTACCCAACAAGACTTTGCTCAATAGATCTTTGTAATGCATAATGTTTTGTTTATTTTAAATACTTTATAAGATTATTTAAAACGATAAGATATTAAACTTTATCCAAATATAAGCTTGTGGGTTATATATAAACAAATTATAACAAATAAGTAGTTAATTAACTTTAATTTTTTTCCTTCTAGAATATAATACGTCACAATCATATGTCACCAACAAGTATAAATTTTCTTATTTCCTCTTGTGATTTGTGAGAGTGTTTTTTATCCAATAAATTAAAAAATTATTTGGTGACTGACTTAGTTTAGATTCTTCAGATCTGCTGATTTTTGGGAAAATCCTGATTCTCATCGTCCACTTCTTTTTGATTGGCAAACAAAATCCATAGTGGTTTCGTTGTTATTTGAGTTGGCTTTAGTACTTTCAATATTCTATCGAAAATTTTTAAGTTTGTTTTTCATCATTTTTTTTTTCCGTATGTTTGGGAAGATGTTGTTATCTTGAACAATATTTATGTCTGAACTTCTAATATTGCATTTTTTTCTCGTGATTTAATTGAATATAAATTTTTGTCGGAAAAAACAAATAATAATCAACAATTCATAATATTATTCATTCAATTAAGTTGAAATACTCCATTCCTATTCAAAATGTTATTTTTTAGAAAAAAATACACATATTAAAGATTATGTTAAATACCAATTATACCCTTTAACTAATCATAAATGCTACTGGAATAAACAAATATATGTTGAAAAATAATAAATTTAAGGGTAATTTGGAAAATATTTTTCACTACCAAATGTGAAAGGGCGACATTCTTTTTTTAAAAATTCGCGTCTTCAAAGGACGTTTACTGTGACTAGGATGGAGTATGAAATATGAAGAAAAAAAGTGAAATATGAAGCGAACAACAAAATTATAAAAATCTGGTCCCGTCAGATTATTTACAACAGCCATGGATTCGGCGACATCTGGAGGTCAGATTTTACCAATCCACTGCTCTCTACCCGTTTCGTTATTCATCAATCATCAATTTCAAATACTCTTCTGCACCACCACCCTTTTGTTTTTGTCGTCTGTACCCAGAGCTATCACCTTACAGCACTTCACAGTTCACACCATTATTATTTCCATCAACTATTTAATAATGGAGTCTTCTTTGAACCATCTGAATCTGTAGCACGACTATAAATATAACCCTGGAAAAAATAAGGTCCCATATTATATCATACTATGATTTGGAGCTCCTCGCCACCTCACATGGAAACTCTCCCTAAATCCTTCAAATCTTCACTATCAATACAAAAAGAAGACCGCACATTTTCTTAACAGAAAAACCCATGACGTCTTCTTCCTCCATCGCCTCCTCCCTTCTCTTCCCACAGACGCCGTTGTAAAAAAAATCGACGGCCAAGATTGCTCCCACACAAACATTGGTACTAGTATCAACAATGAAACCAGCACCAACAGAATGTGGAGGGACTCAGTTACGATTTCTGAATGACGCCGTCACGAGAGTCGCCACCAAGTCGACGGACTTCGATTTCGTGTCGGACTCGCCGTTATCCCAACGGCCTCCATTATCTAAGATACACGAGAGCCCGAGCAATTATAACTTCGCCCAACACACGCCGAGAGACGTTCGTGTTTCGTTTCACGAAAGCGTCGAACCGGCGTCGAATCGCCCATCCGATGCTGAACGGATGAGGTTCGGGTTTGCAGCTCATACAATTCGTTCAGGGAGGAAATCTAGTCTGTTTGAGAACGAAAATCCAAGTCCAGATTACTCGACCCGCCGGAGGAGTATAATCTAAGATCTCAGACTCAAAAAATAGCTAAATCGCAGCTTCTAAAGGGGCGAGCGAAATTGACGAGGATGATCCTTTCTGGAAGACGAGTTACCTGAGGACTACAAGAGAATGAAGTTTAGCGCTTTTTCAGTACTCCAATTGCTGAGTTTGATATTAATTGTTGTGGGCATTAGTTTGTAGTTTAACTATTGATATGTTGAAAAAGAGAACTATCTTTGAATTGGCGCTTTGGAAAATGGGAGCTGATGGTTTTGGTTTGATTTCTGGGAGGTTAGTTTCTGGGTGGTGATTAGAATTGCTGTTTTTTCAATTGAGAGGAATTGTCTTTTGCGAAAAACGGGTTTTTTATATTTCGTTTACGGGTTGAGAAACGCAGTGCAGAATTGTATTTGGTTAGCGCTGGTTTTGATTGCTTGGCATTTCATTTTTGATAAGAAGAGTTGAGACTGTTACAGATGGTAAAATTTTGCCATATGTGACTAAGATTTGGGTGTGCCTTTTGGTGGGAACTTTGATTTGGCTATTAAAAACTCTGCTTTTGTTAAGGTTTTAGCATCGTCGTTTCACGAGCACGTTTTTCGATCGGATTCAAGAATCTTTGTTCAATCAATATGTGATTGGAGACCCTTTCAGGCCACCATTGGTTGAAATACAGCAGGAGCATGAAGAGGAAAGAAGGTGATGATTGAAGTCCAAAAATTTCAGAAAGCAGGGGTGACTATTCCGGCTGATTTGAAGGCCAATATGTTTCTGAAGAGTGGAAGAATAATTGGAACTCCGAGAATGTCTAGAGAGTCGACGGATGCTCGGACTCCGTTTCTAGAGTCTTGTCGAAGGAAGAGGAGAATCGTATCACTATTGATCATTTGCATAGGTTGAATCAGAAGAATATATCGGCTTGGAATATGAAGAGGATGATGAACATTGCGAGGAACGGGTCCTCTCGACTCTAGATGAGAAAATACAGGGTGCGACTGGCGACGATGAGGCGATGGTGCATATCACTACTGAAAAACCAGGCAAAATGTGCTGCCAAGAAGATTTTTGAAAATGTGGCCATGCCAGGATCTAAGTATGTTCCTTTTCATGAAGTTTTTCTAACAGCAGTTTATTGCTCATGTTTTTCTTTGTGTTCGTATTTTCTATCCTGGAGTTACTCAGCTTATTCTGCTGTATTGATCTTATTTATTGTATAGATTTCCTCATGATATTTGCATGCATTTTGAGCTATCACCTGTTTGTTATGTAGATTTCCTCATAACAACAGCATGCTTTCTGTGACAGACATATTTATCAGGAGGATTTAATGCGTTTTTA